>JACXGK010000341.1:0-60676 GCA_016801125.1 Novumbra hubbsi
TTGTCTTGGGGGCTGCTAGTAGCAAGTTGTCTTGGGGGATGCTAGTAGCAAGTTGTCTTGGGGGCTGCTAGTAGCAAGTTGTCTTGGGGGCTGCTAGTAGCAAGTTGTCTTGGGGGCTGGTAGTAACAAGAAATGTTAAGAAACACCTGCCGGAGCTCAGCTGTAACATTCATTATCCAATTCTCCCACACGGCTCCAACCAGAAAGTTACATGCATGAAAATATATCATAAATGCACACTAACCTAATGACCCCCGTTAGCTTTGCAGTTACTTCAGCTGCCAGAGGGAGTTGCTAGAGTAGGAAATCCCAGCTGAAGACTCCTTCGTACTTCCCAGGTAATGCTGGCTAATTTGTATCACCTACTGGGCTTCCCAGCAACTCGTCAGCTGGTGGCACAGTCAATGGAAACCAATTATGTGTGTGACTAGTGTTTGTATTAGTATTCCATTTGGGAAAAATACTCACAGAAAAACCATGAACCCCCACTGATCTGATGTAGGCTTATAGTGTAGATTCCATGTTGGACTATTCCCATTATTTGTGTGATTCAGAGTGTTAGGTTTACACTACTGTGGCTTACCAGGTTTACAGAAATTCTCCATGACTCAGAGGAATAAGCAGAATGAAAGAGGATCTATGAGGCAGTGTGCACATCTCAAAGCATAGAGAAAGTATGCCTGGATTTAGAGGGAAGGAGAGAGAGACGTGTGTTAGAGTACAAACACACAGCCTCTGACAGCCAAGTCCCACGTGTCTGTGAGCCCAAACCAGTCAGGTCTCAAGTGTACTGTCTGCCGCGTCATAATATTAACGCTTTAATAAAGCATCATCAAGTTCTAAGTTGACAAAGAGACTGTGTGTGTGTTTGCCTTCGCCTATTGTCCTTCAATAGGAATGTGTCTAATGTTTATTGGTGGCTAAATGGTTGTCATCATCTACCTCATCAGATGACCACACAGTCATATTTATCGCATGATCGAGGAAAGGTCTTGTTATTAAAATCCTGGAACATTTGGTACTTAAGATTTAGAAAAACGGAAAGCTACTTAACTGGAATACTTGAACAAGTATAGTGTTCTGGTAGAGGCTGTGCAGTAGGTATGTTAAGGGTCAGCCAACAGTACAGTACATCAGAGTGCACTAACAATCCTGTCCTATCCTAATTCTAGTCACATCAGACATCCCCATTCTGTGTTGGCTGGGCCTCGAAGGCTCAGTGATGCTCCAGTGACTTTTAAAACAGTGGGCTTGCCTCTAATCCTGGATGACAGTCTGTTTTTCTATCTTGCACGGTTCCAGGAGGGACTGCCTTGTGCAGCTTTCCTAATTGGACATAATGAATGAGGGAAGGAGATTGCATGCGTCTGAATAGTTGAGGTATCTGAGCTTGTAATACGCCGACCTTTATTCTTTGGGAGGACAAGGGTTCAAATGTTAACCCCCTGTATCCCTTGTTTATTATGTTTACAATCGGTTTCACATTATTGTCAATTCTAGGGCTGCTAGTCTCCCTTTCAAGGGAGAATAACAAGAATTTGTTTAGATAAGAAAATATGTTGTAAAGATGACATCCCGGCACCGTCTGACTGGCCTGGTTCATTAAAGATAGAAGTTTGAAGTCTGAAAAATAATAATAGACATCTTATATATATATATATATATATACACATAGTAAAATCAAGCATTATTGGCATGCTTTATGAAATTGACAAAAAGTGATACTGACCAATATTTATATGTTACAGTGCATTTATTAAGTGAAGTCCAGTCTGAGGCTATAAAATGCGGTGCTGATATATGCATCGTAAAGCCATCCAGAGTTCAGGAACTGATTGCTTGGGGAAAGAAGCTGTCATGTATTCAGCTAGTATGGGTCCTGATGCTGCCCAGGGCCCGGGTGGCTGGGGTCTCCCATGATCCTCTGAGCTTTTCCCCTTTTTTGGGGGATGAACCATAAGCAGAATCCATATACTATTATTACAATACAACAACTACTCAAACACAAAACATGTTATTGAGTAGCATAATCATTCGGCAAAATGTAGGCCTGAGAGGCATTTGGCACCCCTACAATCAATATTTTATGAAGCCTCCCTGGGAGTGGATCAGAGCTTAGCCTAATCCCAGAAAGTCTGACAGGGTAGGTGTTCTCTTTTAAAGGATCTTGGACCAATCCTCCATGCAGTTCATTTCAATATCCTTGATAGTCTTAAGGTTGTGGCATGCTGCAGTAGTTGTAGATCTTGCCATCACTTGGCGCTTCTCCTGACTACGAGCGGTCACCTCATGCTGTGTTTTGATTTGTAATGCTTGGTGTTTCATCTTGTTGAATTGAGCTCTGAGCCATTCAAAAAACGAGAGAATAAATTGGTAGTAAAAGTCAAGGAGAGAATGTGGATTCAGGTTTTCAATTGGATTCAAGTCTGGTGGAGGCTGAGATGGCCATTGTGAAATAAAATGTTGTGGTCCTGCAACTTTTTATGTGTTGATTTTGTTTGGGGTCATTGACATGTTGAAAGGTCCCCCGATGGTCAAGTCTCAGTCTCTTGGCAGAGGCAACCAGGTATGGGTTAGCATATCCAGGTACTTACTGGAATTCATTATTCCATATTAACCAGAGCCCCTGGAGCACTGAAAGTTATTACATTTTGATCCGGGTATTTTTCTTTGTCTCACTCATCATCTTCCTAAATGTGCGTGGGGGCAATATGAGTCCTGTTCATTCCAGACGTCTACAACTTTTTCATTATTGCCCTGATTGGGCTTAGTGTTGTTTTCAACTGTTTAAGAATCGTTCTATATCCTTCACATGATCTGTCCACAACCATTTGTCTCCTGTCAGCTGATAGCTCCTGGGTTTTAAAAGGGATTTTAGATGCATGTAAGCCTGCATGTATACTCCAGGGAAACATGGTAAAAGGCATCAATACAGTTCTGGGTGGACTAGGAATTTTCATGACAGACATCACATTGTGATTGGCCCCCCTGGCGCCTGGCAAGGCTTACAGTCCATCTATCCAAAAGCACCAACAATTCCCAACCAAAGGCAGTGACATAATGGTGGAAGAACCACACAAAGGTTTGTGGAGAAACCCATACAGCCACCACACATATCTCAGCCACAAAAATCACCCAGGAGGCCATCAGTGGCAGCCCCATTGTGGAGCTTGCATGCAACCCAGAAGGCCACAGACACTTTGAACACCAGACCACCATAGGCACAAAATCCAAATACAGAAAAGGGCAACCTTAGAGACCCCGACTACAAATGAAGTTTAGGATGCACCAAAAGCGTGTGAAATACTGACACTGATGCTAGAGCAAGAAACAACATAATATACAAGACCAAATCACATCAGGTTGTATCTGAAAAGAAAAGGCCCGAAGGGGTCACATCAACTATTCCCACACAACATTTCAAGATGGCTGTCAGATGATAGTAATAGCGGAAAATGACTGTCCAGACCAAAAAACTCTTGCAGTAAATGTAATACAACAGCAGGAACACCCCTGCCCCGACACCAAGATTCCAAACCTGCTATGTTTTCTTAATATAGCTAGCTATCTTCCGCAGCTCAGATCTTTAGCTATAACAAGCTGGCAAGATCTGATGTTGCAGTCCCACGGTCACAAATTGGTTTATACATAAAATGCATCAATAACAAATGCATATCTTTACTATTTCAATGTCAACATATGCATCTTCTGAAAATAGGATCATATTAACAAACCAACAACAACAAGATTTGTTACGTATTTGTAGTCTGCTTGCAATCATAAAACATTCAGATAAACATTATTGTGGGCCCCTCTTTTTGGCAGCTAAGGTTGCCACGCACCCATTGCACCGGTTGTGCTCAAAGCACACTTCAGCTTCCCAGGAGCCCGAGCGATATCGTTAAAGCATTCCCGCACGGTTATCTAGCAACAGCATGATCCATGAATGGGACGGCTTGTGTGACACAGTGAGTAACCAGGCTGTCACCCAGGCAGCTGTTCTCGTCTCCACCGGCACCCATTTGTCCAGGCTGGTGTGACTCAACTGACCTCCCCATTTGTCCAGGCTGGTGTGACTCAACTGACCTCCCCATTTGTCCGGGCTGGTGTGACTCAACTGACCTCAGATCTGGGAAGGCTTGGCAGGGCCGTTGCAAAAAATAAACACTAGCTGAAGTCAATGTAATCAAGTGTGAACTGAGTGCTTACGGTAAAGTATACCATTTATAGTTCAATGTATTCCCGATGTGTGCATGTGTTTGTGAGTGCCCTTAGTGTTGCACCTTGTCCTTTCCCTCAGGGAACCAAGATCATATCCACAACAGGGAATCATATTGATGTGGCGAGAGCTGCACAAATTATGGGGTATCTACAAAGCTAGGCAAGGTTCTAGCACACCTAAAATCTGTTGTCTGATATTTATATATTAAAATGGTTTAAGATCAGTAGAATTTGAAATATCTACCAGTGGTTGAAGCAGACCTTACAGCTCTTTTAGATTATTTGTTGTTACCATGTTCACTAAACTGTGCATGTTCTAGTACCTAGCTGGTGTCCTACCGATGAGTCTGCCATGGTAGTCGATCTAATCACCTAATGTCATGAGGTTGGGCTGTGTTTGGTATTGTATTTGTTTTGGGGGGGGCTAATGGGGTCCCCTGGGGTGCCATGGCTGGTACCTGAGGGGAGGTCCGGGAAGTCTCAGTACCTGTCTCCCTGGTTGGGGAGCAGGCTGGCCAGGCACCCCGGGTGGGGGCCTGGCACACAGGATGCCTCCGCAAAAGCGTCTGCTCGTCGCCCCGCCGGCGCCCCAGGTCCTGGCAGGCGAAGCGCAGTCGCCCCAGGGCCTGCTAGGCATACCACCGGCGCCAGAGCTCCATGACCGGCCCTCGTCCCGACACCTGCTCCACGACCGGCCCTCATCCCAGAACCTGCTCCATGACCGGTCCACGTCCCGGCACCTGCTCCACGACCGGTCCACGTCCCGGCTCCAGCCCCACGACCGGTCCACGTCCCGGCTCCAGCCCCACGACCGGTCCACGTCCCGGCTCCAGCCCCACGACCGGTCCACGTCCACGCTCCAGCCCCACGACCGGTCCACGTCCCGGATCCCGTGCCCTGCCCCACGGGCCCGTTCCCCGGCCGAGCCACTACAGTTGACTCTCCCGGCCAAACGGCCACCGCTGACTCTTCCGGCCAAGCCGCCCCCTTAGTCAGAGACAGCTGTTGCCAGTTGCCTCTGATTGGGGAGTCTACTTAAGTTAGGTTTTTAGACACACTCGGTGTGGTTTATTGTTTGTGCACTTTACAACATTCACGGTCCTGTCTTGTTTATTGTTCCTGTTCTGTGGATGCTCTACATGTTTTATCTGTAAGTTTGCACGGTGTGTTTTATGTTTAGTTAGATATACTTTTTTTGCTGCTTGTTTCAGCACCTTTAATTTTGTGTCTAGTTCGTGTTTTGTTTGTCTTGTAGAATAAATTCACCTTTTCTTTACAATGTCTGCATCTGATTCCGTCACTCACCGAGGCCGTGACTGGGAGGCTGGCACAAAGTCATAGGGCAGGCAGAAGGTCGGTAACTGTATATCAAGGTAGACAAGAGGCCGAAGTACAGAAGGGGATAATTTAGAGAGGTGGTCAGGCAGGCAAGCAGGGGTCAGGATACTGATGGAGATTTTCCGGCTGAAATACAGTAAGGTATAATCCAGAGAGGTGGTCAAACTGGCAGGCACGGGTCAGGATACAAAGAGAGACTTTCACACTTATTTAAGACAAGGGAAATATACTGGACTAAAGACTTAGTCGCAAATGACACAAACAATACCTCACAAGGACAGGGTGTGAATGACCAGGCTTAACTAGAGGCTGCCAGGAGAAGAGGGAGAGTACAGGTGAGTGGCATTAGATGATTAGTACTCAGGTGGTTTGGATCTGCTGTTCAGGGTGCGTTCAAGGGATTGTGTGAATGGGGTGCGGTTCCCAGTCTCGCTTGAAGGTCACAGATCAGTGGTTGAGGCAGACCTTACAGCTCTTTTAGATTATTTGTTGTTACCTTGTTCACTAAACTGTGCATTTTCTAGTACCTAGCTGGTGTCCTACCGATGAGTCTGCCATGGTAGTTGATCTAATCACCTAATGTCATGAGGTTAGGCTGTGTTTGGTATTGTATTTTCCCAGAATCATGCACTTGTCTGCTACTGTAAGTTTTCTCTGACTTTCTGTAACACTTCTCTCTGAACATGTAGTCAAAAGGTGACATAGACAAGTTGTGTATCGGTTTCATAGGTTATCTGTTTTATTTAGAGTTGGACTGGCAGAGCAGGAATGTTTTGTCATCTAGTTTGTAATATCCTGTCGAGTTGCAAGCTTCTACTTATTAAACTGCCCTGTTTGTCAAGGGAAATTGTTGGTGTTTTTGGATATATTTTCATTAAATATGTCAGGTATTTTTTATGGATTTTGTTTTGATCCAGCCAATTTCACTCATGCTAGACAAACGGCAATTGCCTACACCAATGCTCATAAATACTTTGTTTCCAAAAAAGTTGGGAAGCTGCATAAAAAGTAAATAAAAAACAGAATCCAGGGATGTGCAAATAAATCATTTAAACCAAAAGATTCAATAGAAAATTAAACAGACAACATTAAATGTTTAAACTGAGACATTTAATTTATTTAGAAAAATATGCCCCCTTTGAATTTGATGCCATCAACAAAATGTTGTGACAAAGGCAACAAAAGACTGGAAAAGTTGTGTAATGCTATAAAACTAAACCTGGTTAATTAATTTGGCAACAGGTCAGTAACATGATTGGGTATTTAAACACACGTAAGTGTTTTTGAGGGATTACTAGAAGACAAATTGATGCTTTTAGTATACAGGCTACTCCTCCTTTTACAAGGGTTCAGTTGTCTTCCATGGAAACCTGCATATATAAGTGCATAATGACCCCATTTATTAAACTGACACCTTAGTACAAGAGACCCTGAAAAGTTGTTTCAAGCCACTGATAACTGCATTCATATGAAGCCTAGTACTGAATGGAGGCAAACATTTTGATGAACCATACACCAGTTTATAAAGAATGAGGATACTTCTAACAATTGAAAATATGGGAGAGTTCTACAATAAACCACATTTTACTGACGGACCCGACTATTTCTTGCTGTGAAATTACAGTAGGATTAAACACATTTAGCACTCTAAATCCCTCCTCCCTCCATAATCACATTGGGCTTAGGGGCCCTCTAGTAATGAGGGCAAAGAGACCAGAGGCCCTTCAGGTAAAGGAGTTTGTCAGTGTTTTGAGAGGGAAATAAATGTATTGCCCTCTGACATCCAGCTTTCTGCGCTAAATGCCCCTTTCCATAACCACTGCAAGTTGTCGAAGGGCTAGGTCAAAGTGGTCCTCATACCATCATACCAGCTCAAAGTCATTGACCAAGGCTGGAAGAAATGGAATGGGCCAACACATTCTTCATTCAGCCTGACAGAAAATAACTTTATTAGGCTATTCAGATCCATACGAGAGAAGCAGATAAACTATGTTGCATTATCGAATACAGTTCTAAAACCATGAATGTGTGCACCACTCCTTATAACGTAAACATCAGTCACAGGAGAATTACATTGGTCTCACTAATCATATTCAAATCCTACGGTTGCTAAGCTTCTTACCAAACCCTCAGAGAGAATGGCCATTTCCATGGATAAGTAAAAGCTACAGTTGGCAATGGTTTTACCAACAATTGCGGCAGTGACGGAGTTGGCATTAGTTCAAATTACGTGCAGGTTCACCAATCCAGTTACAATTGTTTTAGTCCAGTATAAAACACACATGACCTGAAGAGACACATGCAAGAAAAACCTTTCAATAGAATCCTTTGCGTAATTTGTCAGGATGATCCAAACCCTTGAATGCAGCCAAGACTTTAGCATTAAAAGCACAGTCCTTTCCCCAAGTCTTTTCAGATAGATGAAAATGACACTGAAAAAAAACCTGTTGAAGTGTTATTTAAGGTATCAATCTAATCAGAGACAACACCACGTTAAAATATTTCAAATAAACCAACTGTGTAGACCTGCGTCACCGTAATCATATTCAATTATTTCTCAATGTTTACCTGAATGTTTATTATACAGTACAGTGCTGAGTCATGCTCTCAGGTGTTATGCAAGCTTACAAGAAAATATGAAATAATCTTATTCAACAACCTATCAAGTACATACCTATGAGTCAGTGAATCATTCCGGATATTGCATTTCCTGTCTCAAGTTCTATTGTATTTCATTAAAATGTTGTCATCCTGTTAAGTCAGAGTCAATTCCCGTTTTTAACTATGACTATCATGGCCTCGGTGTGTGGCGGAACCAAACGCAGACATTATTCAAGAAAACGTGAATTTTATTCTAAACAAGACAAAACAAACACAAACTGTACACGCAAAGTAAAGGTGCTGGATTAAACAGCAAAAAATGACTAACTAACTAAACATCAAACACACTGTGAACACGTATAGATAAAACAGGTAGCGTATCCACAGAACAATAAACCAAAAAAGACAGGACAGGATCGTGAACGTTGTATGAATACAAACAATGAACCCCACCGAGTGTGGCTAAAACCTAACTTAAGTCAACTGATCACAGCTGTCTCTGACTGAGGAGCCCACAGTGGCATACGTCATGTCCTGACTGTGAGCCCGAGGCACAAAGATGGCCAGGGGCCCCCAGCCAGGACATGACAATGACCTGGAAATCAATCACAATAGGACAAGACAACATGTAAATAATGGTAAAAACTAAAACTTATTAAAACAATAAAGTCATTTTTAATATTATTGGTGTCTAGACCTTAAAGGTGATTTGTCTTGATTTCAGTCAAAATCAGCATTTTCATTAAAGATGTGTAGACTGTCAATATCCACTGTATCTAGTTCACTGATTGCTAAGAGTTAGCCTAGAAAGAGCTTCACAACATTTTCTTAATTTTTTATAATTTGCATAACTATCTTTCTTTTTATTTTGAATTCCTAAACAAGTAAGTCTGTGTAACTATTTGTTACCTGGCTGCCAATCTGATGACTAATCGTCATAGCTAGATAACAATGGTACCAAGCAAATATTTGAACAGCCTTGGTACACCGCCTGTATTAACAGTGCATTTTCTTACATTACAGACACATTTTCACAATAGGGATTTTGAAATGGGTTTCCCCCCCCTCATTAATTTGCACACAACATCCCGTAATGACCAAGGTAAAACAAATTTTTGCAAATGTATCCAAGAATAAAAAATCTTGACCTAAGTTTTCAGACCCTTTACTATGACACTCAGAATTCACTTGAGGTGCATCCTGTTTCTACTGGTTTCCACAACGTGAGGTAAATTCAGTGGATCTGAAACGCACAGGTGACAGCGCGTGTGAGAGTAAAAACTAAGGCATGAGATTGAATGAATTGTCCATAGAGCTTAGAGACAAGATTGTGGCACAGATCAGGGGAAGTGGTACCAAAATATTGCTCCGGCACTGAAGGTCCCCAAGAACACAGTGAACTTTGGAACCACAACAGCGTACATAGAGCAGGCCACCAGTCCAAACTTAGCTATCAGGGGAAAAGGCCTTGGTCCGGGAGATGACTAAAAACCTGATGTATCTTATACGTCTACTGAGTTTGCATTATAACCAAATGTCCTACACATTAAAGTAATATCTACACATTTTAAGATATTTTGATGACGTAAGTCAAATGCTGGATAATGAAAGTAGTAATGCTTACTTTCAACTACTTATAATTGAAACCTATCCATCCAAAATCTTTATCTAAATACCTCCAGAGGTGATACCAATCAGCTCACAATTTGTCTTTAATCTTCTAAACCTGTCACGAAATGTGGACACTATTACATTGTTCATAAGGTAGAACATAGAATGTATGTTAGAATGAGGTATAATCAAATATATAATCCTGACCACAATAATGTTTTCCCTTGTTTTTTCCCCTAGGGTTGAATTGAAAATGAGCAAGCAACAACAGCTATCCATCATTTTAATGCAGTCAAATGGGAGAGACTTCCAACCTCTATAGCTGATCCATCCCTATGACCAGGTTTGTCACGCAATCCTAACGCCTACAGAGATGGTGTTCATGATAAAATAAATACACGTCTTTCATCACAATGCTTAATAAACAACAGATATAACAACACTACAACAACAACTAAGATATAACAACACTGAAACAAACACAAAACCAGAACAACATTACAAACAGATGAAACCAAACAATGACTGATAAGATAAAACAGGGAAGAAAGAACTTATATGGAACAGTGAGAAGGAACTCAGGTGAGGGCAATAACAAGAAACTGGTGAAAGTTCCAAATTAGGGTGAAAGGGCTTTGGATCTCACTGGCATGTCAGGCTTGCTACTAACCTGGCACAAGATGACAACTGCTTCCATTTAGTTTGGCTAGATAGTGGCTTGATGGTTCTTTATGGTGGTAAAATTAATCTGGTGCTCCGTGTACTTTGAGGAAATTTTAATTACACATACACTTTATCAGAACAAGATAGATTGCCGGTACAATCTACTGTCTGATTTGGCAATCTGAAGTGCAGGTAATTATTTTTAAATCAATATGACATGAAATTTAACATACATTTCAGATTTGACCAATTGACCGCTTAAAGGTTATGTTTTGTGTTTCTGGGATGGACTCCTTTAATGTATAGGATATACTCTCACTGCTCATATCCCATAATGTCATATGCTGGGATACTAATGCTATAACACAGTAAACTAGAAAAGCTACAAAAACTGTGGAAATGCCTTCACACCAGCTGTTTCTGTTGTCCAGCTGTGTACTGGCAGTAAGTTAACCCAGATATTCTCCCAGTACTTAGCTGTCCATCTCTCAAATACAAAAAAAACGATTTGTTCGATTAGCTAGTTCGCTGCCTATCTCCCACATAAAAATGCTGAATAGCTGGGAAAAAGGTTGCAATAATAAAATACCTTCAGCCTTACCTTTGACGAAGTAACTCACATGTTTGAAGTCAGTGCCATTTCATTGTACTGCATAAACAGTACTCTAGCTAGCATTATTTGCAACTTCAGAACCGGCAGCCATTTGCATGGCCTCATTCTAGAAAGTTTGACTAACTTAAGTTGCTTGGCAACCAGTGTTCATTGTGGCTAGCTTCCCATTGGTCAGTGTTGTTATGTTTTTGCCACAAAAACATGAATATTTCCTAAACCTCGCTACAATATCTTTCACAAAACAACGAAACGAGACGCACATTTTGATACTTGTCATGTCTCCTTAATGCAAGAACTGTAAGAGGAGTTAGGGTGGCTACAATAATAAATAAATATAAATGTGAGATTACATTTGTGGGGACATCCCCACTAATAAAGTGTCACGTCCTGGCATGGCTGAGACACAATCACTGCACTCTCCCTCAGATGGAGCATCGACACCTGTTTGCTATTGCCTCACCTGTGTTCCTGATCACTGTCCCTATTTAAGTTCTTTCTTCCCTCATGTCCTGTGAGTCATTGTTTGGATTCCTTTCCTTTCTATGTTGTTCTGTTTTCAAGTTCTGTGGTGTTTGACTTCTGTTATTCGAGTTTGTTGTACCAGCTTCTGTGTCCTGCCATCAACAACATTACATGAGGATGAGTAAGGAAGAGGAGTCGAAAGAGATGTCTTTACCTAATAGCCTACTTGTTAGGAGTGTAAACATTTATTTATTTATATGTATACATTTTCAACTAAATTGGTATGTCATCAACAAATAGCAACTAATCATCATCAACTAATATTGTTATCATTTATAAGCAATGAATAAACAAAAAACTATGTATTTTCTTTTTATTGAAGTTCATAAAACGCAGTTATTCTAAAACATTATTTTCTCTGTTATAGCATAAATAGACACTATGGTAGGGTTAATAAATCACACATATGAAGAGGCACAATTTACGCTACAAATATTTGAATGGGTATTGACACTGTCTTCATACTCCATGCAGGCTCGTCTGCTCACCAGTGTGTGTTCAGTCTTACAAAAAAGAATGTTCTAGTCTACTTAACGATACATGGTCCTGCTTTAATTAATAGACACAGACAAGAAAATGCAAAATATAGCATTCTAATGTGAAGTACAGCTTTTGATTACCAGTAGACCGGCGCTATTGCCAACAAAGATGATTCAGTCTGCCTGGTAGCCAAGTTACATGAGAATGTTGTGAATGTAAAATTAAAGTTTAGTAATGGTATTAGTCCTACAGACGTAAAGCTTTACCATCTGAAAGGAACACACTGTGAGACCCAAACTGATGACGGCAGCAGCAGCACAGACACACCAGAGGCTTTCTCGCGAAAGCCTTGCTTGCCTGACTATACGTTTAAGTAATTCAGCAGATAATGGTATCCACTGAGGCTATATATTATAGTCATTATTTTCACTGGTTCCCTTGTTGGAATTGATAACAGTAGCAAAAGCTGGGGGGGTTTGTTCCATGAACTGGGGGTAAGTGCGTTTCAGGGTTGGGCTTTTACGACATCATCATTTATTACATCATACGTCTTATGTTCTTCAACCCTCCACTGTGATGAATGTAAACCACAGTTTGATTGCTTGTAGCATTATTTTGAGAAAAGGGTATCCACAGTTAAAATCAGAAAGAAAAACTACAAAAGGAATAATGTTTCCCTGTACAGAAACATGGCCGTGCTCAAGTGTAGGTCTTGAGGGCGGCTTCATGTTGAACATTCAGACCCTGGCATTAGTAAAGTCATCTCTGACGTACAACTTTGTTGCTCTATACTGAAAGGAGGTTTTTGAGGTGTGTCTTCCTCAGATAGGCCCAAGCAATTTCGTGTCTCCAGAGATTGTCTGTGTTGGAGGAAAAGGTGGGCTTCTTTGTCATTTATGGAATGATGGTGTAAGACGCTTTCTATTGTCATATTTCCGCTCATACAAAGCCTATAAATTTGTCAAAATGTTCCGCTCATACAAAGCCTATAAATGAATCAAAACTTCCAGTACTACTCCTCCTACTCCCTTGAGAGAGATACGCCTGTCTGCAAGTGCTCCACTTCAAATGAGAACAACTTTTTTGGGAAATATTCAGTTTCAATCCATGAGTGGGTAGATTGGGTTTTTTAAAAGGATATAGACTCGACTTGGAAACAGAAAGCAAACACCCCAAAATTCTGGACTTTGGAGAGTGTGTGGTCTTTATTTCTGACAGTGGCACATTGCATCCTCTGCTTCAGACAACTAACAGGCTAATTCTTGTTATGTGCTCATGGGCACAAGCCCTGAGGCAACTCAGAGAGCTGGTCAGCAAGACTAGATGTGCACATGGATGACCAGGCCCTTTGTTGAAATAATCCAGGTTTAAAAATGCGTAGTTTTTTCTTTTCAAGACACGTTTACCAAAAATTCTCTGCCTAACCATTTTAGATAACCATTTATAGAACACTCAAGGAGCTTGCATATTATTCAAACAAAGAATCTGGTGAATGAGGCTCCGGAGTTTTCACGTTGGATGTACAGGAAATCTAACCTGGGCAAATTATGTTTCTACTTTGCGTGACTGCTATACCATACTCTCACCTTGTTATATTAATGTGTTCCATTCTGTGATATGGTACTGAATATTATTTTGACTAAGTTCCATTTGAGAGGACAAATGTGAGCTTCTCACGACTGGAATCCTAGGCTTTTGATTTAATGTACAATGCAGGACCTCTTAGATATCCCCCCCTCTTTGTGTAAAGATGTGTGTTATTGTTTTTAAAAGATTTCAAAGGAATTTCATTAGACAAAAAACACAGTTCCTAAAATGTTTCTCTCTTCCTTTTCCTGTTCCGCTCTCCTGACCATATTTTTTCTGCTATTTGAATTTACTTTGAATGGAGGTTTCCACACCATCATTTAAAAAGTCTCATTGTGTGTTGTAATGACTTCTTCCACTCACACTTTATTTGGTTGCTGTGAACCATGAGGTTTGTGTTTACCTATTCATTTCCACCTAGTAGAATGTAACTATCTAAAGATGTTCATAACCTTGTATGTTTTGCACTTTAAATTGTTTTTTGTAAATACATGTAGTTATTATATATTAAAATATATTTTTTACGCTTTTATCTGACCATGTTTTTTAGATTTAAGGGACATACTTGTCCTAGTCTAAACTTGTGAAGGCTTCAGTTTTCAGATTAGCGCATACAACAAATTATAAACAAGGTTGTTTGAATTCTGAATGTTATTGGCTGAACTCGTCAAATACTCTAATCGCATAATCCAGCGGTGAAAAAAGATGTATTATTTCCTATTCAACAAAGATATTGCAAAATGGGCTATAATAATTAGATGGTAATAGATAATTGGATTATAGTGATATTTTAAACAAATGTGTTTCTTTAATTAGTATCACACATCTCCAATGTTGTAAGCAGTCATTCAGCCTATTTCAATGGAGAAAAGCAGTCACTGTGCTGGTGGGTATCATTGAGTGCACCACACCGAACATGGGCCAGAGAGGTCCATGGAATAGTAGCCAACCTCCCTGGGCGTGGCCTGCAAGAGGAAAATCGACCAAGGATTACTGCCAAAGAGACATAAAATGAACTCCAAGGTGAAGGTATGTCAGTTCCAGAATGTTTTTGACTGAAAATGCGCTCCTAGGATGAAGACCCAGGATGAATCCACTTTTGAAATGAAGACATACAAAAAGCCATACTGGAATTTTCCAAAATTTTCCAATCCTTGTGGGAGAATGTAATTTGGACAGATGAGTTAAAACTGCAGCTTTTTGGCAAGTCACATCAGCTCTATAAATACAGTAACCTAATGCAATTTGAAAGTATACCTTTTTGTATTCTAAGGGTTAGGGTTAAGGTAATTACTGCATGCTTTTTGAAAGAGCAAGCTTTTTTCTTCCTCTTTACCATGCTTATTGAAAGAGCAGTGGCAGGGCCACAAAACATAATCATCACATAAGCATGATGGCATTTTCACCTCCATTTCTCAAATTATAAGTTACACTATAAACTGTAAATCTAGTTGCTATGATAACAAAATGTTGGCCACACATCAGGTGTCTATCACATCTTTTGTTATTTTTTACACAACATTACTCTTTATTTATATAGGACTGAGTAAGATACATTTCTAATTAATAATAATGAATTGATATAAATTACAATATATACAAATGTATAACTTCTCCCACTGGTTGCAGACAGAGTTATCAAGTGGTAACATCATCTGACTGGTAACCATTAGCCAGAAAGGTTGGAACAAGGAATCCCTGAGCAGGCATGGTGCATCTGTAAGTCTGTCCCTGTGCAGCTTAATCCAAATTGCTGAAAATAAGAATGTGTTTTCAGTTGTACTAGCCTGGTAAAATGACAGTAAAGACAATCCATAAGTTTGTACTGTAATCGGCATTGTGTACATGAATCAAACTAAGTGAGATAGTGAGATACATATTTGGTGTGTTATTCTATGATTGGTTAACGTTTTTACATTGTTCCTCGCATATTAAATATGCATTCTGGTATTGCTTCATGGTAGTATCAGCATCCTGTAAAAGCAAAAAATTGTTTGTGCCCCATGTCATCAAACCAACCTCAATTTTTAAACTAGAAAAACATTCAACCAAGATCTGGCTCTAGTATTTGACCAAAACCCTGTGAATTGGAGAGGTGAGGGCAACTGCACAGATGAAAGCCTGAGGAGCAAAAAGGATTACCTGCCAGCTCAGGGATTTGTTTCTGCAACCTTCTGGATACTGGTCAAATACTCTAATTGCTAAGCTACCAGGCACCTCTTATGTAATAACCGCTGGTTAATTTAATAACTAATTACATTCAGTGGAAAATGTGAACATGTGCATGTTCAATATTTTATTATGTTTACACACAAGTTATTACATTTTCCAGGTTTATTCAATAAAAACATATTAATTGCTTTGCATTATAACAGCTGAAAGCATCTCACATTTAGACAGTCTGACAATTTATTCTTTCTTCAGCCTTGCCATTCTACCATGTGAATACTGATGCTTCTTATGGTTATGGCAGCAAGGAACTAGGTTATTTTTAGTAAAACCAGTGGAACTAGTTTTGAATTAAAAAAATCCCAAACATATATTTCCGGATAGTTAATCAAAAAAGCCTCCTGACAAACTCACATAATATATTGGTTCTTCTCTACCTTTTTACCTTAGCCTGTTGCTTCATGCCATGTCTGTCTGTACTCTCCACTCACCGGCCTTTGTCTTAGTATTTGACTGTTATTGTTTTTACAAGGTTTCAAAGGGAATAGATTAAACGAAAAGGGAACACATTTCTTACATTTTAATATTTTTTCTCCCGTTCCCGTCGCTTTCATTGGCTCTGTATAAACACATGCCTTTTCCCTTTAGTGGTTTTGATTATTTTCATAATTTTTCTACAGACACTCAGACCGGAGACTAGTCCTTCATCTCAAACAAAAGGTATTACGCAGTTTCATTTATTCACATACACATATTTGTTTCTACATGCCTCTAAAAACAAACATTACCAGTATTTGTGGTTTTGAATGGAGGTCATCGATGTCATTTCGTCAGCTTTGGTCTCAGATGTTATGAAGGAGGTACACATGAAAAAATTGTGGAGGGGCTAAAATCTAAGGTCCATGATTATTCAAAGTAATTAGTATTAGTTCTCAACTTTCCTGCAATGGATAAAATAATTAGAATTATGTAGGCTGGGAAACATAGCAAACTTTGAGGATGAAAATTAGGTGCATTATTGTCTCCGTGAGAAACGAAGAGCACATTTGCGACCCCTTGTTGTTATCATATGACAGTGATGATTTACAAGTTATTACACGGGGGAGATCGTATAAAGACAAATACGTGATTATGATTACTGCTTCAAAGTAATCAGTGCAAACAGAACAAACTAAGGACGACACAAAACTACCATAAACAATAACACCGCAAATCTTGTAAAAGCGATGTCAGTTCACACCAATTGAAACTCACATAGAAACAGGCCTCCGCACACGCCTTCTACCGCTTAACCAAATTCACGATCAGCCAATCAGCTTGTCCGGCTGAAGATATCAACTGTTTCCAGTAAGAGCAGACAGCTTGTCTGTACTCGAAGAACGAGCTGGGTAACTTCTACAGGCAAAGAAAAACTTTGGGGCGTTTTAAACCTTGCGTGAAATATATTGCGTTAGGAGAATCGAGAAGATGAACTAAGGACAATTTTGAATACAAGTAATTACTCAGAAACTAACGATAAACAAAACAAATACTACTGACGGACATTTTAAATGTAATTTTCATATACATTTTTTAATATTGTCATTTATTTCCGGAAAGTACTTTTTTTGAGCTGAGTTCTTTTTTTGAGAGAAGAAGGATCGCAGAAGTTAGTTAACCGAAGTATTCAGAGTTCAAGGTTGCCTGCAATATCATCGACGACAGGACACACCGCGAATATGGATTCGGGCGGCAAGGTAAAAACGAGTTGTTAGTATTATTAGAGAATACAAAACTGTCTTGAGTTAATGAGAGGCTATGGCTAGCTAGGTTACGAAAACTAGGTTGCTTTAGTAACAAGAAAATCCGGTTACTGACCCACTTAACAACGACTTGTTTCTAACGTCACTGGGTTCAGAATGGTAGTTTAATCATGTAATCATTTTTACCAGGAAATTACGTGGACTTGCTCATTCAATTACAACGTGTTTTTGCTCGCCATCATCTTTACTTAAGACGCAGTTCGAGATCCTCTAGTAAGGGGGTTGGGGAAATGCATCAAGCATGCCGGTATTAAGTTGTCAAATTTCGATAGTGGGGGTAGGCCTACGTGCTTGTTTGCATATCCTATATCTCCATCCCCTTTGTTCGAATCATGACTGCCTCTGGTGTTGATGCCATTTGCTAAGTTACAACATTGATATTTATCAGAGTACTGTGAGGTATTCGTTTTGATATGTAAATTTTTCTGATGTAACATTCGGTTTTTGTTGATATGGAAGTAAAAGGAAGAGACGTGACTTACCTAGTTTCTGATATGGCTGACTATTTCCACTCTCCAACTGATGCTTTATGGTCCCTTTACGTTTACTCAGAGATGTAGAAGTTCTCAGCTGTGTTCACCAGTTCAAATGTTCCTAATTAAGCGCTTAATTACCAGTTGTAGAAGGTTTATAACTAAGCAATGACATTAATTAATAACGTTTCAGTGTACCTTTTTATTATATTGATCGCTGGTTGGTTTGATGAGCTTAGAAATTTCCCTGAATACCATTTACACCACTGTGTTTCTTCCTGTTGACATAGTGAACATTTATTTCGGTATTCCCTTTTTTGGTATGGCAAAGCTGTGTGATTTCCTGGCATTCTGCAGGAAGGCTGTTTTCTAGATCTGGTAGGAATGCACTCATTCTATTCCCATTAAGACACTAGGATTACAGAAGGCCAGGGGCTGTGTGACAGAGGAATACTAACTGTAGCCATGATCTCTTTTCAGCGTAGGCTATTGTTATGTTTTCGACACAGCTTGAGCTTTGAGCGTGAGTTCAAGCTAATACTCCACTGAGCGTGTCCATTTGATAATCAGCATCTTGTGTTTGGGCTTAACATACCTGACTTGATGATGATTGCGTGCGTTGCGAATGGCAGGACAGGCTGAGGGCAGTCAGGTAGAAACACAAGGCCGGACATGATCAACCATTTCCGTTCGCCTTCACACCCCTGGGCCAGACTACACTTAATCATAGACCATGCTGAAGAGATGCTTCTTTAGTAGACACTTGAAAGTCTGCATTTCTAACCTTAATTGGCAGATCATTCCATAGAAGTGGAGCTTTATGAGAAAAAGCCCTGCCTCCGGCTGATGGTTTATAAATTCTTAGTACTATTATAGTACTATTATAATTCTTGAGGTATTTTTTTATATCAATTCAATTATTTATAAAGCTCTTTTTACATCAGCGGTTGTCACAAAGCACTTTTACAAAACTCCCAGCCTGAAAACAAAGCAACCATAGGGTTAAAGCATGGTGGACAAGGACAGGGATAACTCGGGGGGATGGTCAACAGAGTGGTAGCTGGAATCTTCAGGCGTAGTATTGATCAGCATCACGACCAGGACGGCTTTTGACGAGGAAAGCGGGTCTTTCGAGCCACACATCCACTCACATTGTCCTGCATCAGAGAACATAATGTTCAATCACAGGATTGGTCGTGGGGTAATGCAGAGGTTTCTCACATCATACAACCGTCAACGTTCACGGTGAGATCTGCCAACTAGGACTGCAACAATTTATTGTTACAAAATCAATAACGTCGATAATAAAAATAGATGGCCAAGAATGACATTATCGTTTAGTTGGGTCTACATGAGACACAGCAACATTTCATAAGGCTACACATGAGAAAAGTCGCGTCCAACCTAAAACTTTAAAGTGTGACCCCTTTATATGTTTGAATTAAAGAGAATGCGGTGTAGCGGTGACGACAGACGGTGAATTATGCTCAACACGGCGAGTTGATGTAATACAAAATTGTCATTCATTATCATCATGGTGTTACGTTTTATATTGAGAAATAGTTCATCTTGAATGTATTGCTGAGTTGATGTTAACGTCAAAGATTTTCACAAACAATCCAACGTTGAGTTTTTGCATATCAAAAGAACACTGAAAACGTTAATTTATTTTAAGGAAAACACTTCCATTTAATTCTAGAATCCCCCCCATTTCCCCCTCCCCACTTTTGAAGCAAGGGATCTAACTTTAAGGAGTCCCATTTTAAGATGTAATGCAAAACAGTACTTTTAATTCATGACCTAGGTTGAGGAAGGCTTTATCTTAATAAGGTTCCTATTGTTAGCACTACCTCGTTTTACTCTTCTCAGCCTGGAAGAGCCACAGCCTCAATAGGCTAACTGCTATACTATTGACAGACTCCACTATGCTAGCAGGCTGGCTAACAGCCTGTAGTATGACCTGCACCCTATCTCATGGTGAAGCTATAGGAGTGAGAGATTCCTGTACACTCCAGACATTGTATTCTGAGACTCCCATCATTGTATTCCGAAGGTGTGGCTCATTTTTATTGACCGATTCAGATAACTCTGTTTAACTGCACACACAGCCGATGGTAACTCAGATCCGTTAGCCAAAACATACTCTCAAACCTCCTCTTATTTTTATATAATGGATAACAAACATTCAGCTAATATGTTTTGTTTTTTTACCTCAGATACATGGGCAGTTTAGATACTGACAAATAGCATTAAAGTTCGACAGAGGCCTGTTTTTTCTTTCAGAAAAAAGGTAATTGGGGCCAATACAGTTGACCTGGTCTGTGGTTAGTGTAATACTTTGAAAAACACTGAGTTTTGACAGAGCTGACAGTTTGGGCTTTTAATTAAGGCCAAAGCCAGCATTCCGTTCCTTCTTCCTTTAGGCTTAATTTCATTCAATCCAGTGCTTTTCTTCAAGATGACCTACTAGTGTTGTTTCCCTCTGTATGACTGCTGGGTCAGTATGCCCTTCATTGGAAGTGTCAGTGGGTTCTAATGAGGCCTAATGACTATATTTCTATATAAAATATGGGATTAAGAGATCTGGGAAGGCTGTAATTGAAGCAGGCACAAATGTAGAGTCTAATTTATTTCCTTAAAGAAGTGGAAAGCACTCTGTCCTAGGAGTTTGTTTAAATCTGTCAAGCTGTATTGATCTGTAAAGTCCCAATCTTCTTTGCACGAGAAATCAGAGCGAATTTAATATCAGACAGGTTGTTCTGTTATCAAACAGGTAGTTATCAGGCTTAACAGGCTGTTATCACTCCAGTGAGTGAAGCCAGAGACAAGGACAAGTTGTAAGGAACTATGAAAACAGCCTACTACTTTTCTTCGTGTGTTGTGTATAGCAAACACTGCTTGGTTTATTTTCCATTAGAGTTATGATGTAATGTGTACCAGCTGTAGTTTTAGTTGAGTTTTTCTAAATCAGGCTTTTCAGTTCACTGGAACTACACGTCTAATGCAATGCATTTTACAAGTCACGTGCTGGGAATACGTTTCCCAGAAGGAAATAATTACAATTCACCAAACATTTTCCCAAACTCTACTCTCTTAAAGGACTTAAATCGACATGAATGCTCATGTAACAACACAATTCTGCATACCTATTTTATTTTACCAGGTAACTATGATTGAACACACATTTGTATTTTATACATCCTGCCTTGCTTAGGGCAGAACAGATGTTTGTTTTGTTTTGCTACCTATCAGATGCTCTAACCACTAGGCAACCTAGCCACCACACAACTCGTATCATGCACATTTCATGTTTAAATGGCCGTATGCATAGTATACACAAGGCATAACACTCAATGCTGGAGAAAAAACCCTTCCTTCATCCTTTTTAGAAAACAGGTCATCAGCCAGACTCCTGCTTCTCTGTCCCCTTGGTGGATTGACTGCTTGTGTTGATCTCATTTACCTAACGCTCCTTTAACATAAATATCAGACTTTTATTTTTGTGTTAATAATCAGGTTTCACTGATGAGGCATATTTGCAACCTACACATTCAATGTACACAAACTAATTTGGAAGAAGTGCATCTGCATATTATTGATACAAATTTTGATTTTAATTATATTATATCTAACTAAGCCTAAGGCTGGTGTACGGGCAAAAAATCTGGAAAAATGACAGACTCCTCCGAGCTGAACAAGATTATTTTTTTAAGTTTATAGAGTAAGGTGGTGAAAAAATTGAGAAAAAAATTAAGAATGGTTAGTTTGTTACATCCATATGTTTAATTGCATTGACTACTTTTCCAATACTCATACAATATCCCATTCTACATTGAATAGAAGTTTTACAAATCGCTTGTTTACATACTTAAGTTCCAATCAGTATTACTACTGACACTGTTGTTCATAAAATATTTATATGACATACCGGTCTGTCATGTACAAGAATCCAACAAAATAATAAAGGTAGTATTGGATTGGTACTCCGTATAAGTGGATAGCCTACTTAAGGAATCGGCCATAAAAGAGGGATATTGTTGCATACCTAGCTGCTTTATAACAAAGTTAGTGCAGATGGTCCAAAGGTCCAGGTAAGAGGGTTAAAGTAGACAACATAGATAACATTTTTACAGAACTGTATATTTTACTTAACAGAACAGCCCTGGAGCCCATGATGGAATAGATGGCACATATACATACATATGAGGCCTGTTTACACCGCAGCCCTTTGGCAGAGATATTGACATATGTTTAGAGGGCCGTTCTGTAACCATCTCTAAACTGTAAGGTGTGACTTGATGTCTGTCTGTTGTGTGTTTAGGCCAGAGGGATGCATGATGTCCCTCTACAAATTACTATAAAGTTTAAAGATAAGATGTCAGTAATTGCACTAGATTCCTGAAGACTGTGTGCCTGTGTGCGCATGTGTGTGTGTGTGTTCACTTCCTGTTTTAATGCTAGTAATAAAACCCAGTCATGGCCCGTGTTCAAGATAAAGGCTATAGGCAACTGACTGATCTACATGCACTGATTATTTCTTTACCGAAAGTGCTATGCAAGTTGAATACATTATTAAATAACCTAGTATCAAAAGTTATTGCAAATTTGAATTTGTACATCAGTCACAGTTTACCCACAATGCACTGCGGTTTGAGCTTCTTACATAGTTTAGGCATCCTTGAACCCCAGCGTTTCATTTTTTTTTTTTTACTGGAATCTTATTGGGCAAGCTGCTTCTGAAGGGTGGAATGCCTGCTGTATTGTGTTTCCACTCCGCCTACTTCCTTGCTCTCCTGCCTTCATACCCATAGGCACGCATCGTTGAATTTATGTTATGCCTCTTTTTTGTTTGATGAGCCTTGACTACTTCGTCACCACAGAGAGGTATATTTAGGGAAAGTAAGTTGTTCTCTAATGCAATTCAAAGCAGCTTTTCTTGAGGAAATCCTTAAATAAATCCATAGTTCTCTTAGGAACTGGGTACCGCTCTTTTGTAATAGGTATAGGAATAGGACAACACATTAGCTAGCAGCCATGTCACTATCAAACCACAGATGTGCATTAACCACAGATGGACCTATCCTAAACAGCGTAAACGTCTGTGGTGTTCTTGTGAGTTGTATGTGTGGATGTCATGTTTGCCTTCGTTTGTAAGCATTGGTTGAGGGCTACATGTGGGCTCCACTGAAATTAAGCCCCGGGCAGGTTTGCTTGTGAACATATGATCCCAATGCAAACCCCCCCGCTTTACCAGAGGCTAGTCAGGGTTGTACGTTTTTAGGGAGCATAGCTACCTCATAGAATGTTCAGCCAAGCAAGTCTTGACTCGTCATTCAGGAACTTCTCTTTGTCGATTATTATATATTTTTTATAAGATGAAAAAGACACTTAAGCCACACAGATTGAAAAAAATTATAATTGGAATTAATAATAATTATATAACAATACATTTGAATTAAAGCAAAAGGGGAGCCTCTGCAGTGAATGAAAATAATACATAAAAAAATGCCATTTACACACAAATACAGAACTGGAGCCGCTGAGGGAAAGGCTAATTCTTTCAAGACTAGCATTTCTTTAAATAACAGACCTATTGGGAAACCAAAGGACAGACATCCAGGCAAGAAGGATCCTACGTCGAGCTAGCAAGGAAGTGAATGCATCAATGTCTACTGTGATTGGGGTCAACAAGGACAGTCTTCAGGAACCTCAAAAACAACTATACAGGGGGAACGGCTGCCCGTCCAACACTTCAGACAAAATTTGGAAAATGGAGTTACAATAGTTCATTTCTGATACACTGGTTGCAGTAAGCTTGTTTCTCAAACTATGTGACATTGAAATGAAGAAGCTATGAGACTAATCAGTGTTAGTTATGGGGTGAAGGTGAATGCAAAGCTAGAATGGAGCATGAATGATGTAATGCCCCCGATATTTCATTGTAAAACCAAGTCTATTGGTGTTTACAATGAAATATAAATAAGTGTAGCCTGTCTACGTGTATTTGTGAGCTCTGATGCAGTACAGAGACTTTCTAACTGACTTTCTCTTTCACTCTCTGCAGCAGGTGACCTTCCAGTTGATGCTGGTGGTGGGAACGGCGGTGATCGGCTCGCTGCAGTTTGGTTACAACTCTGGTGTCATCAATGCTCCTCAGAAGGTGAGTCCGCCACGGCAGGAGTCGCTCGTGTGTCCAATTGAAATCCTTTGGTGAAGGCGTGTCTATATTTATCACAGTGGCACTGTGTTCGAAGCCTCACCAGCACCTCATTCCAGATAAGACCGCCCCCAGGAACCCTGCTATTTCTGCCAAAAAGGATTTTCCTTTAGGAACTCTCAGTTAGATATCACTCCATCAGTTGAATTAGGCTGTCTTCCAATTATTTTGTACAAATTAGTCCTGCATGTTCCTCCATGCCAGCAATGATTGCCTTTTAGTAGACTAAAGATCCACCATTGATGTTTGTATATATTCAAAGCACCACCATTGATGTTTGTGATCCTGCAGGTTAGAATAGGCGGATCGCAAACTCACAGAAGTCCTCCTGTAACACTGGTTGTGTGGTAAAGGGTAAATATTTAGAGGCTTGGTGACAGTCAAACACCAGACCAGTCTAAACCTGCTCTCACTTCCCCTCCCTAGTCCCAGCTGAGGTCCGTGCCATACGTGCACACACACACACACACACACACACCGCTCACCAGTTAATGCTCTGTAATACACACCTGTCTGGAGGAACATACTGTGAACAGCGAAGTGTTCACAGAAACGGTAGCGTCCGGATCCAGGGCAAACGTGATAACAACGTAACTACTATATAAGGAGAACCTAGATAGTCCCCGGGCCTCCTCCTCGTTCTTCGTGATTAGGGATGGACGGATGCTGCTTGTTGTGACGCAGGCCCTTTACTCTGGAGTGAGGCACTGATTAGATTAGGTGTCTGTCAAGGGCTCTGGGCTGTCTGGCCTCCTCCACCCTCCTCCACCCTGCCTTCCTGCCAGCCCCAACCACTCTGAGCTCTGCACAATGTAGCACCAACAGATGGGTCTGACTGCCCCCCCGGCCAGGATACACAAAGACAGGAACACTTTGAACAGATCGGGTCAATGGTCATGAATGGACGATGTGTTTGCTTTTTGCCCTGAGCTCGCTAGGTCTTAACTTGGACAGGCTATTCAGAACAAGGATGGCCATCCTTTGTTTATTTTATCAAACACTAGTATGCTAACAATGTTCCACAATTGTTCAACTTTCCACCAAACTTTCCATTTGTCTACAGTACATTTCATTACATTATTATTTAAAAGTTTTTTTTCTCTATTTGCCTACTGTAACAATATAATCATGTTTTATGAACCAGTAATGTGTAATTGACAAAACAGTAATATGTTACTGTTGTCCCTCTACGTGGTTGCAGCATCTGTTTATTTTAATGTCAGCGACACAACTGTGAGGCAGATAAAAATCCATGCAATCTATGAGTCCATACTAATTGCTCCGCTGTTAATATTTTGTATTATTTACTAACAAAGCAGATCAATGCAGCGAAACATGACAGTTCAGCTTGGAGCTCACTCAGCTTACATGAACGTTATTTTTGGAAAACATTAAATCCGATACTCTACTCCCATCTACTGGTCAGACACTGAAACAGCAGCAACCTTGGCCATTTGAGGAGAAAACTCTAAAAAATCTTTATTGTCAAATGCACAAAATAACAGTGTCGATCTGAGCAATGAAATTCGTATGACATGGCACGAGTCCTCTACGCAGTAGTATAACTAAAATATGAAGCAAAATAATATATAGACCTAGAACAGCTACAATTCCAAGAAAATTGTAAAGTGGGGTTGCCGTCGCACCAGTTTTGTCCGGTGTCCAGCTGTGAACTGGCAGTAAATTAACACAGATAATCTCCCGTAATTTAGCTGGCCATCTCTCAAATACAAAAACAAAGATATGTCCCATTAGCCAGAGCCATAGAGAGAAAGAGTTGCATATTTTTTTTTCTTCAAGATGGCCGCATAAAGTTCCACACAAGGCAGCTGCGTTTGAAGTTAAGAACTTAAATGTGCATACTGTTTAATCTTATTTTACCCCAATCTGGTCCAAGTTGAATGTAGGTAGCAAAATAGTTAATCATCGTAGCTTTTTTTCTGCCATCTAATACGTTTAACGTTATCTTAAAGTACAAATATTGTATGCTAGCCAGCAATGCGTAATGTTGTTTAGGGTTCCAAACTCTCCAGTTGGATGCGATTATACACAGTGTCAAGGAACTATCAAAGACCAGAGTACAAAATTATTAATCTAATCGTAAAGTAAATGTTTAATGAGCAAAATGATTTTGAGACCATTATAACATGCAGTCCATTAGGTGCTAGATAATTATAGATATCTATGGATAGAGAGTGCTGGATGGGACAGCCACCTAACACAAGGCTTCCATTTAAAACACAGTATTGTTTTCATTACCTCACATAGCTTTTTATTGTTGTGGTCATTTGAAACAGTGAGGTTGTTCCTGCTGTCAACTGGGAAGCCATACATTCTGACTCCCTTTTTGGAGTGTGCAGTACATCTTCATGCAGCACACCCAACCGTGATGAAAATGCTAGGTACAAGGACAAGACAGAACGCAGTCTTACAGATGTATAAAGGAAACACATTACTTGTTTTCAAGTTACATTTAATGACAACATTTGAAAAGAATAAGGAGATATACTAAATTAAAATACAACTTTCATGTTGGAGATTAATAAATCTGATTCAACGTCTAGAGACATATATTTTTTTTATTTTATTTTAACTTATTTCATTTAGTTAGTTTACTGTAACTCATGAGTTACACAGAGGTCCCAAAAGTTGGACTAAAGTTTTAGCTAACAATACGCGTATTCTTTAGTTAAGTAGCTCTGTAATCGCTTCGGTGTGTTTTCCCATTAATTTAAATTGCTATGCTATGTTTTGGAACTTTTTCTAGACTCATGAACCACGTGACCACATAGCATTCCTACCCTCAGTTGATGGAACTGTTAATCTCTACGGCTGGGTCATTAGCTAGCTAGCTACCTAAGGCCTCATTCTGCAAAGTTTGGTTACGTAGGTTGTTAGCAACCAGCGTTCAGTGTGGCTATGTTTTTTGCCACAAAAACAAGCAAAGCAATCAAAAACGAGAGACACATTTTCATACCTGTCATGTCTCCGTAGTGCAAGAACTGTGGGAGAAGTTAGGGTGGCTATAATAATCAAGAAGTACATATATATGTGAGATTACATTAAGTGGGGGCACCCACAGCAATTTTAAAGAGTGGAAATAGTAACGTAAAATATTTGTTCCCTGCTGTGCTAGGTCATTGAAAAGTTCCTCAACGAGACATGGGCAAACCGCTATGGCGAGGAAATTGCTAAGACCACCCTGACCGCCCTGTGGTCTGGCTCGGTCTCCATCTTCTCTATTGGTGGTATCTTCGGGTCGTTCTCCGTGGGCCTGTTTGTAAACCGCTTCGGCAGGTAAATATGACACCTCACACTGTTTATTTCTGGCTGTAAGATCAGTGTAAAATGAAAGTCATTTGAACGTTGAAAGTCCAATGTTATAGTACTGGAGATAACCCTAACCCCATGTTCATTGCCAATAATTTAAACGTTGACGTTCTAATATTCATTGGTTCTACAGGAGAAACTCCCTGTTCATTGCCAATCACTTAAACGTTGACGTTCCAATATTCATTGGTTCTACAGGAGGAACTCCATGTTCATGGCCAACATTTTGGCCTTTGTCTCTGCCAGTCTAATGGGCTTCTCGAAAATGAGTGGCTCTTGGGAGATGCTCCTTATCGGGCGCTTTGTGGTGGGACTCTACTCGGGCCTTTCTACTGGCTTTGTGCCCATGTACGTCGGTGAGGTGGCTCCTACCGCCCTCCGAGGAGCACTAGGCACCCTCCACCAGCTGGGCATCGTCATAGGCATCCTAATGGCACAGGTCAGTACCACTGATGGAGGATGTGTATGCTTTTCTAAGGAGGTGTCAATGACACAGTAATGTTACTGGGGTCTGTTGTGGTTTAGGTTTTTGGGTTAGAGTCTCTGATGGGCAACGCATCTCTCTGGCCCTTCCTGCTGGGCTTCACCTTCATCCCAGCCCTGCTGCAGTGTGTCCTGCTGCCCTTTTGCCCCGAGAGTCCCAGGTTCCTTCTCATCAACCGCAAAGAAGAGGACAAGGCCCGGTCTGGTAAGTAGAGTACATTTACTCTCAGGCGAAAATAATTATGGCCATGCGTTCATTCATTGGTTGAATTTCGGTTCTTCCCTTGAATTGTCTGAATTGTCCTGGTAGTGACCCAACCTTTGCAGACTGTCCTTTAACCCGTTTTCTCTCCCTCAGTCCTGAAGAAGCTGCGTGGGACCTCAGACGTTACTGCAGACATGCAGGAGATGAAGGAGGAGGCGAGGCAGATGATGAGGGAGAAAAAGGTGACCATTCTGGAGCTGTTCCGTTCGCCGCTGTATCGCCAGCCAATCCTCATAGCCATCATGCTGCAGCTCTCCCAGCAGCTGTCTGGCATCAACGCGGTGAGTCCCTAAACAGCCACATGAACTACACTAGATGAATGGAACAACTCACTGACCTCTATTCATCCGTGGCTCTTGAAGAAATATTGACATTGGTTTGAGGGAAGCCAATTGATCCAGATATCACTTGAATCCAAATATACTTAGAGAGACCCTCCTGAAATGCCTTTTGTAAGGTTGTTTCTGTATCTACAGGTTTTTTACTACTCTACCAGAATCTTTGAGAAAGCCGGAGTGGCCCAGCCTGTTTACGCTACAATTGGTACCGGCGTGGTCAACACTGCTTTCACTGTGGTGTCGGTAAGTAACTATGGCAGATACTGACCCGATGCGTACCGAACAACATTGTGTTTGAACAGTGTAGATCAGCCGTCTCCCCTGTCCTCAGCTGTTTGTGGTGGAGCGCGCTGGACGCAGGTCTCTCCACCTCCTGGGCCTGGCAGGAATGGCAGGTGCCGCCGTGTTGATGACCGTCGCTTTGGCTCTGCTGGTAACGATGCACACCCAACATATGATTTGGTCTACTGTCGATTAAGTACTAGTTTAACCCTCAACCTTGTTTGGTCCTTCGTCAGGAACAAGTACCGTGGATGTCCTACGTGAGCATTGTTGCCATCTTTGCGTTTGTGGCCTTCTTTGAGATGGGCCCAGGTCCCATCCCCTGGTTTATCGTAGCGGAGCTTTTCTCCCAGGGACCTCGGCCTTCTGCTTTCGCCGTGGCTGGCTTCTCTAACTGGACTGCCAACTTCATAGTGGGCATGGCCTTCCAGTATGTAGAGGTAAGCAGAAAACACAGCCTTCTCAGGGGCATTGGATATACAGTTTATGTGTGTAAAAGTATATGTATGTATTATGATCATGATACATTATTGCTCCACTGTATTTCTAAAGCTTTTCAAGATTTTCCACATTCCCTCAACTGGAACAAATCCCTGCAAAAAGAGTAGTTATGATGTGTTACATTTGTGGTAGGCAGCTGCTATTACGTTTGTGGGAAACATATTACGTTATTGTAATTATTGCATTAAAAGCTGCAGATTTGTATTACTTTGTGAGATGTTGTTACATTAGCGGGTCTTACTGCATTCCTGGTTTCACTTCAGGAAGTAAGTGGCTGTTTTTGATGTATAGCTGTATGTTTTATTTTTATATCTTGCCAAACTTTAAGTATTCAGAGCATTCATGCAAAAGACAATGAGTTCTAAATGTTTTTCCCCAGTTCTGTACGAAGGGAGATGTTTTAGAAATACTAACCTGGATATATGTGAACTTGCAGTTTCAATACATTTATTTGGAGCCTGCTATTGTGTGTATTCAAAATGAACAGAAGTCTCCAGTCTCCTTCTCTTTTCCATCTCTCCCTACAGGAATTGTGTGGGCCTTATGTCTTCGTCATCTTCACCATACTGCTCATAGGCTTCTTCATATTCACCTTCTTCAAGGTGCCTGAGACAAAGGGCCGGACTTTTGACGACATCACTGCCGGATTCCGCCAGGCGGGTGGCCCAGGGGGGGAGAAACACTACCCGGAAGAGCTCAACAGCCTGGGTGCTGACTCTCAGCTTTGAGCACCTGTCTTTTTGTTCCCAAACACCCTCATTCCCCACCTTCTGATGAGTCATTGCCTTAAACACCCAGCACCTCCCAGCCTGAGGGGACCAGAAGGTCTCACTCACTAACTGTGTGCAAACCGCTTGTTTACAGTTGAATTGACTACTAAACTGACACACTGGCTGTCTCCCTATTTTGGGACATCTTCACCAAGCAGGGAACCGACACTCTTATACTCTGCTTGATCCCCTTTCTAAATGTTTTCTTTCCCCCCTTTCTTCTTAGCCAATGGTTTGGGGGTGGAATGTTAGAAGAAGGAAAAGAGGAACTAACTTCCCATTTTAATGCAGAAAACGGTCAATTCTTATCTTGTTTTATTTTGTAATTTTTTTCTAATTTTGTCGTAGATATCCATTCTAAATTATTCTCATTATCTCAGAATGTTTATATTTTATTTCAATACTTGATGAAAACTTAAATAGTGTTTAGCAACAGTGGCCAATTTTTAGCAAATATTGTGACATTTAAATGTAATTTTGTACTGTTCTTCATCAAGAGCAGTGGCATACATGTGAGACCTGCTGTAATGGTATTGTGTGGTCAACTGTAGTTTTCCAGTGTAGACAAATTATTGCAATATATTGTTAATATTCAGTTATTACACAGACCCTCTGTATTTGAACAAAAAGAATTGCAGGATTTATTAAGGCATTTTAGGCCATGTACAATTCATCATTCACTTTTAATCACCAAGTTAGGATTTGGGTTATTATGAACTAAATTAATGTTTAGCCAAAAGAAATACCTTTGTAAAATACCAGCAAACATTGGGTGACTGCTTAGTTGCCTTAAAGTAACTGTACATTTTCTATGTAATACTCTAGACTAGGACTGCACAATTAATTTAAATCATGATAAAATGTGCGATGTCTCCACTATTTTTACACAAAATCAAAGTAATCATTTTTACTGGTGTGGCATCCTCGCAATAATCAAATGAATATTTGTATACAATTTATTACAAGTTTATTATACAATCTGTTTGTTACTTAAAAATTGTGTTCTGAAAGAAACGTACATTACTTTGAATATTTTACTCCCCTTTTATTTTGGAGAAGCTGAGGTTGGGGCACTGTCCCACCACACACCACCGTACCTCCTCCTTTTGCAGGCGTAACCCCATATGAGTGGAGCTCACTGAGACACAAAGAAATAACAGTGCCAATCATATATATTTTAGCCAAAGACATGCTCTAAACTACATCAAATTGACATATTAGTAGTTGCAATATGATTTTTGTCCATATTGTGCAGCCGTATACTAGAGTGATACCGTTGTATTTTTCTTTCACATATAAGCAAATTCGTCTCTTAGAAGGTTTTCTGCCTTACCAAGGTCTACTTCAGTGTGAAAGTGCTTTTAAATCCTTTGTGGTCCAACTTCCAAATAATGTTCCATGTTACTAGGACAAAAACAACTTTCTTACCAGGGTGCCTTTTGTTATTAACTCCCCAGACACCTATTAATGTCACAAGTTCTTGTCTAAGACTACTGTGCCTCTTGAAAATGTTTATTTTTCTTAAGAGGGTTATTTTTAAGGACATTTTTTGCAGCACTTTATCAACCACATTATTAGTTGTTTTGTCACTGAAAATTTGTATAATGAAATGTAAGTTGGAGCATGGGTCAACATGTTCTACAATTAGGTAAACTTCTTATTACAGAAATTAGACTGTAGAACTACTGTTAGATCGCTTAATATCACGTTTTTATTTGCTTATACTAAACTTATCATTGCATGTATATATATATATATATATATGTTAATTGAAATCAAAAGGCAGAATATGTTAGTATTGGCTAATCCATGACATTGGTTTTAGTATTATAAATTTACCCAATCTGAAAGAATTTTACAAGCCACATTACTAGTAATCATTCAATGGCAAATTCATGGCGGGTTGGTTGCATGAAAATCTGAGTCCATGTTTTTGAAATGAAATTGTTTTTACAACTGTCTGTTACAACTACTCTCTCCTCAATTTGTTTGTTGAACACACATTGCAGCCTCATTAAATGGCACCAAACATCAGGACCAATGTCAGCCACAAGTCATCAGGTTAAAGGGTCAATTTGGGCACCAGTGACTAGGCCATCCTATTATCAGGCCTGATGAACACCAACCCTGTGATGAGGAGCATTTTGGCAGTTATGGACTGACATCAAATGCAAAGAAAAGTGTTTGGGGTGTATTATCTGCCAACATACAATCTATGCTTAAAACAGTCGTAGGAATCCATGACCCCAAAGAATAATTTTCGAAAGAGACCACAAGACATAACACATGTAATGTATTCACATGTAATGTAAATACAATAGATTGTAGCAGGTTAAAGGGTATACAATGTTTAATATAACTAGTTACAGAGAATAATAGGACTAGTATTAGCGGTTTTACACCTACATTTGCATATTAAACACACATGCCTTTATTTTCTCTTATTCGCTGTTTAAAGAAATCACATATAAGAACTTGCTATTAACAATTTAGTTCTTTCAGCCTTTTAAATTATCCATTAAAGGATGTATGCACTATTTATTAGATGCCTAATTTATTAGTGTTTTATTTTCACCAAATTGTAGTATACAGTAAAATATGCCTGTGTGTGATCGGAGAATGTGAACAGAATGATGTTTTGTAAAACCCTACGCTATGATACCAATGTGCTGACGGTTTTCTTTTGCAAGATGTGTCGTTGTATGTTTTCAATTAAACGAGCATACAGGAAGTGGAATTAGCTGGTGTTTCTTCACAACACAATATATTTCAGATTATCACTGTGTAATGTACCATGTAATGTTTTTTTAGAAGCAATTAGGTGAGGGTACTTAGTACCACCATTCTATAATTGGAAAAATGTAAGTGTTTTTACCTTTTATTCCAGAAAGCACAGTTAAACAGGGAAAGTGGGACTTTGATTGTTTCCCATGTGTCTGGGACACACAAGTGCCACCCAAGTCAAAAAGCGGTATATTAAAAGTATAAACATTTTGGAACCGCTTTTGTTGTAGTTACCATACTAAATGGTTTTAAAATAGCATTTGAGTAATCGTAATAATTAAAGTATATGTCAGTGTGTTAAAATGGACCCACTTATTTCATACATTTACTTGTAGTACAAAATGTCTGCATACAATGACCAGTCATACAGCAAGGAGTTGCTTGGCATTTAGCGTTGGAGTAGTAACTGAAAGGTTACAGGATCAATTACAACAGCTGATTTGCCCTTGAGCAGGGCTCTTAAACCCTACTGCTCCTCTAGCCTATCTAGATATGTGTTTGCTGAATAACTACAATATAAACAGTGAATTTGAATAGTGATTTAACTACTTTATTCACTATTCCACAGCTACAATAGTTGTTTTCCTATGGGTTCTTTTGCATGTTTATTCCCACTACAGCGCCAACCACAGAAATAGCAGAAACAAAGTATTTTACAGTACAACTCTAAATATCCTTACCATCTAACAATATAAGAGCTATCTAGCAACATACCAAATTATTGTTTTTATAGCCTATGCTGCCTATGGTATACTGATAACCGAGGGAAGAAATGCTTTTAGTGTAGCTATGTGTCCTATGCTAGTGGCGCAAGACATTTCCAATGTTTAGCCAATAGCAGCTAATGAAATAACAGCTAGCCAGCTTGAGATATTAGGTAACGATAACCAGGTGTTGCGCTAGCTGTGAAATACTTGAATATACAGGTCCATGAGGAGAGATCTGACAACTCTGCGATGCAATTGCTAGTCCAGTATGCAAATCAATACAACAGCATACATTGAAATTAGTTGGCTTTCCCAAGTATTTCCTGTGATGCAATATGGGGACATGTAGTTATTTGGGTGGCATGGTTACTGAGACATAGCAAAATAAATAAATGTGTCTCTTATCTGCAAAACATTTGTCTTCCTGTGACAGTTGTCACTTCATTGTCACTATCCTCACTTCATGTCAATCGCCTTGGTTTAATAATTGTGAAAAATATTTTACAAAGCATTGCCATTTCTTTGTGAATTATAATTTTATGCCTGCAAACTCACCAGGGCGCATAAGACAACCATCCCTCACTCACCCGGAATGTTAACAGGCTAATTAGCGCCATCTTTTGTGGGACAATTGAAGCTGGCCAGTATGTCATGACACAAGGGAATTAATCTGGGTAGCGGTGACGCGGCTGTATTGGAATACAGTGCATTAATCTGCTGTACAACTCAGTAGGCCCTGAAGGACATTCTGGCATTTTTGGAGTTGAACATACCTTTTCACTGGCTAGGACCATCCTAAATGTCAATGAGCAGTTTAGCACATCCTTATTAACATTCCAAATGTATTGCATGGTAATGGTTGTCAAAACCCCCCTCATGGACCTTCAGCCATTCCACAAGGCCATTTCATTTTACATTTCAGTCATGTTTGTGTGTGGATGTGCATATATATATAGAGAGCACATGTGCAATGCTGGGTATTTGTTTGTATACACATACAGTATGAGCAGCTCTGTTGCACCAAAAATTCACATTGTGCAAGAATCAAATTATGAAAATATCATACATACATTAGTGTGAAAGGCTATTATTAACCATTACATTGAGTGCATGCAAAGAGTCAATATTTACAGTGTTGGCCCTTCTTCAACACCTCTGCAATTCACCCTGGCATGCTGTCAATTAACTTCTGGGCCACACCTGATAAATAGTAGATTTAGGCAATCTTGCTAGCAGCAATCTCCTTGCCTGTGAAGCCCTTTTTCTGCAGGGCAATGATGACTGCACGTGTTTCCCTGCAGGTAACCATGGTTACTAGAGGAAGAACAATGATTTCAAATCCCACCCTCCTTTTAAAGCTTCCAGTCTGTAATTCTAACTCAATCAGCATGACAAATGATCTCCACCTTATCCTTGTCAGCACTCTCACCTGTGTTAACGAGAGGATCACTGACATGATGTCAGCTGGTCCTTTTGCGGCAGGGCTGAAATGCGGTAGAAATGTTTTTTTGGGGATTAAGTTCATTTTCATGGCAAAGAGGGACGTTGCAATTAATTGCTATTCATCTGATTACTCTTCATGACATTCTGGAGTATATGCAAATTACCATCATAAAAACTGAGGCACCAGAAAAATTATTTGTTTCATTCTCAAAACCTTTGTTCACTAATGGGAACAAAAATTACTGTTTGTTCCCCACTTTCATTACGAGATTTCAATGAATAAATCTGTGTATGTTAATCTTGTACACAGCTTCCCCCGTGCATATGCATTGCTGATGTCTTAAGTGTAAATGGCAGTTTTCCCGAAAAAATTGTGGCGATCTGACTAGGGAATAGCCACCTGTAAAGGACCTAACTCTGTCCCCATGACAACCAGAACGGGACTTGCTCACTTTGAGCCCCAGTTCACTCTGGAGCACAGCACACACATGGGGAAAGATTTCAGGATGCTGTATTGGAACACACACGAACACAAGAACATCTCTTTAAAAGAACTCTGTAATTATAGGCTAGAAACGTTAAAAAAAAGGTTATGCGGATTGGATGTAGTTTAGGGATTGTTACGTTGTTTTGAAATAATTTGGCATGCTTGGCTTTGAAAGAAAACTAGAATGCACTTTTCTTTTGGACGTTACTCATCTCTGTGACTAGTGTGGTCATGTGAGCAAGGTTGTCAGAGTTTATTCACAGTAAACCACAAAATCCCATGTAAAGACAAAAATCGACCTGTCGAAGCCCAAAAGAATAGCCCAATGTGGGAGGAAACCTCCCCATCTAGCAAAACTGGCAATACGCAAAAGGTTTCCTTCTACCATCACATTCACTGCAAATCATGTCTTAGCATCCCGACAGTGCGAGATTAGGGGAAGGTGGTCTTTGAGTTATAAATGCAGGAAAAACCTTGAACACTTAAGGGGGAGGCGGAAAGTCATTTATAGCCATGGAACAAATTCCCTTTATAGCACCCAGTAACAACGTTTGAGGATCCCTCCATGGGGCAAATGCCCTGAGGCCTAATAGGGATGTTTAAAGTCTCCAATAATGGTCACAAGATGCATTCAGGCACTTGGAAAACCTTTGGTGCCGAACTAGTTGCATACTTTAAACCCCTAAGGCAATAAAGGCTATCATCAGCCCAAGCAGGCGGAGGAAGTTCAAGCATATGATTGCCCCCAGATGCAACTGGGCGAGTATGTGTCCACCACACTGATGGTTTTGAATAGAAGCTGGCAGAATGGTAGTATCTTAAATGTGTCGACACTGACATGCCTAATGAGGGCCTGTAGAACGGGATGCTGTTGGGGACCAGGGGGAACCTGACGCATCGTCTGCCCTAGACTTCCAACAGGGACACAACTCAAACTGCCTTTCTGGAGGACAGCGAAAATCTCCCTTGCGGTTGGCTGCAAAGGCCACTGAGAGAGAGATGTCAAATGTGTTTGTGTCACGCATGGGTTAGTAGTTCAACACACCCCATGTCTCTACTGGTAATCTGTGCACTTTGATCTGAATCAAAATAACATTGAATATTGTGTGATACTGTACAGGACTAAATAACAGATCAATTGAATACTCTGCATTGAATGCTTTATTAAATATTTCAACACACAGCTCCAGTCACCTTCCAAACTTTACTAAATGTAACCAGTTTTTAACTGCGCACAGAAAATTCAGTCACTTCAGTTCTTAGAAAAATTTACCATTATTTTCTCTTCATGAGCCTGTCTGATTTTTAATCATGGGGTGCATGTAAGTGAGTCTCTTTACCCTGGGGCCCACATCACTAACGTGCAGGCTGATTACACAAGCTCCCGGATTAAACTGGGACGTATTGATTCCCTGCGCAATGGACCATGCAGTCAGCCTCATCTTCTCCATGGCCTGTTCCCGCCAAAGGAAAGTGCACTCTTCCAGAGGAGAGAGAGAACCTTAGAGGAGCAAAGAGATCTTAGAAAATTCAACTATAATCTATAGCTATTGACGAGTAGCAAACAGAAAACAGGCCTTTACCTTACTGAGTGGCTATCAGGATTAAATAAATGTGAATAATTGGGAAGAATTAAAAGTAAATTACAGTGAAGATTCCGCTTCTAAGATCTTCATTTGGGACAGAGCAGACTGGCCCCCCAAAAAACCACTCTGTTAATATAAGCTAATGTTCTCAATAATAACAAGAGTTTGTTTTGTACAATGTTAATGTTAATTACAGAGTTATGCTTTGACCAATCCATCTTGAGTTGCATTTTATTTCACCCCAGCAGTTTACAAAAAGGGGCCTTATTATACCAAAAAAGCACATGGAAATGAGACAAAATTGATTGCATTCTCACAACCCTCTCTGATATGTAGGCACATTCTGACTCATCGACAAGTTTGGTTCGAAGATACATGAATAATGTACCATGTTTCTGATATGACATAATGTTCTATGATAGGTCAGCCAGAGGAGATTGCTACTGCAGACTGCCTTGGATTTGACTTGGAAGGAGAGTGACTCATGCTTAGATCATTGAGTTAGGCAAAGAAACATTTTTATCAGATATGGGGCTTATCAACATCCAAGAGGAGAATTAGGTCACTGTGAATATTAACATAATTACACCTGAATGGAGTGGAAACACATTATGATAATCAGTTCCTTTGATTGGTCAAAATGTTTAACCCTGGAGATAATCATATAGGATGAATTAATGGGGCCGTACAATAGGATATTTAATAATATTCTATGTCAAAGTATTCAAATAAATAGTATTATTTATAACTAATAAATAATATAACTTTTACACTATTTCTGTGCAAGATATCATTCAGAATTTTCTGAGCTCATGGTTTTTTTATTGTGATTTTCTATTTACATTCTACGTATTAAATTAATTCAGAGATAATAAACAACCAAGTGTATCTGCAGATCACTTTCAGAATCACATTTATATTCCCTTTATTTAGAGGCTAACCCATGTAGAGTGCCTGCTTTTCCTAATAATAACCCTGTTGTTTCATTTGCCATAGGTCAAAACGTGGTGACAATGCATTTCATTTTGGGAGAGATGATAATGTCCACACCATGGCAGCCTTCCTTCACTTCTCCAGACAAACTGGCAGAATGTGAGTTCTGTCTCTTCTTTCACTTGAATAGCCTGGTACACGCTTGACTAGAAGCCAGGTACACTGCAGTTTTGATCCCGAGAATGACATGCACCATCCACAAGGATATTGCAAGCATAATCATAATCAGACTTTTTTCCGTGGGGACAAATTGGCCTTCTATGAATATTTATGGGGCGTTATTTAGATAATTTTGGTCTGATTATTACTAGGCTGATGGTCTCGACAGGTCTAGCGAAAGAATTTACGACTCCTCAGAGTCCGATACCAAGTCAAGACCGAGACAAGACTGAGACCCTCAAAAAGTGGATTCGGGACCGGAATTGAAACCGGGCTCAAGTTCTTCAGCTCTGGTGGACATACAACCATTTATTATAACCTCCTTTAGTAAATGCCTCTGATAGTATACAGCACCAACATAGTCATGCTTGATAAATTGTCTGTAGTCTAAAACATATTAAATTGTTACTGCAAATTCATGTTTGTATTTTTATATATACACTGCTCAAAAAAGGAATGGAATATGTAATCATCAAAGTATAACACCAAGTAAATTAAACTTCAGGGAGATCAATCTGTCCAGTGAGGAAAGATAAACGATGTCTGCTAGCTAATACAAAAGTAACCAAATAGCTCAGTGTTTCTCAACAGGGGTGGTACCGCCCCCCAGGGGGCGTTCAGAGGACGACGGGGGGCGCCAGATAAAATATTTTGATGAGGGGGGCGTTCGAATTAAGACCAGTTTACACCAAAGATTCATGACAATTGGAGTTTTAACAAGAGGAGTTTTCAACTTCTTGCAAAAAACTGTGGTCTGCATTATAAAAACCTGCCAGTTTACGCGAATGGCCGAGACGATGTATGGTAACACTTCTTCTCTGTGTTTCTGACAGCTTCTTGTGGCGCAGCTGCCTTCAAGGGAACGGCCGTCAGAGTAGCATCTATAAAATTTCACCCGAATGGCGTTTACCATGTAAACTCTGGAAAAGAGATGCTCTTTTTCTTGGTATTACCCGTGGAAGAATTTCTTTGAGGGATACACCGTGAACGCCTTGTTAACACAGTGGTTACACATTTACAAGGGTGATATTCCGCTCGGACTTTCCCTGAAACAAAATTTGCATCCAGACACACATTAAACATTATTCAATAACTGCAATATAATGTTGCCAAAGCATATGAACACAAACTAGCCCGTACAATAAAACATAAACAATATTCTACAATCTGACACATGCCACCCGACAAGCGGATCACCACAAAGCCATCAATCGGCTTGATATCCGCGCAGACACTGCCGCAGCAATATAAATCCGTCTTGTCGTTAACTTTAACATTAACTTTAGACTAAATGTCTAACTTCATTAAACATGAACATAGTTCGTCTTTAATTAGGGCTATAAATGAAAGAAAACAAGAAAGCACAAAACACGGAACATTAAGGGGTTTATTTTGTCTTGAATGGCACAAAACAATGTCAAACCAAACACCAGTCAGAAATCAGCCTAATGTATTCTGCCATAATCAGGAATTGACATTAAAGCTTGTCCACTTGTCCGGGACAAGCAAATTTTATGTTCGGACAAGTGAATTTCCTCTTGTAGTTGTCCGACGGACAAGTAAAAAAAGACAATACATATATATTAATATCTGCAACAAAATGATTTTTTCTGAGAAATGGCACAGAACAAGAAAACATACCTTCAGTATGCAATAGAATACTTTAGTTATGGCTTAGTAACTTCTGCATTCAATGCACAATTTACTATGTTTTTATTGTGTGAACAAGTTTTTTCAAATTGGTGACAAAAGAGGGGACAAAACCCTCACTTCTGAAGTGCCAGCTTGTTTTCTGTTGGAACAATTCATAAGAATGATTATTGTTTGGCTTTTCTGAATAGCTGGGTTTCAATAATATTTGAATGTTAAAATGTCTAGCTGTTTCTGATTGGCTGCAGTGTGTAATACCTTATTCAAATTTTGAATGTAAAATTTCAAGCCGGTCTGATGTTACCTATTTTAAGTTGAACTTCAAATTTTGTAACGGTAGCATTTTCTTTAAACACCTGTAAAAAATATATATGTTGCATGTCTTTGAATTATGTGCATTTTTACGATATGTGATGATAACAAAAGTAACAACAGTAATAATATTGTCAATAACAATCATAACAATGATAATAACAACAATAACCATCATAATCATTAATATTCAGTTACATTTGCATACATCTTATTTGATGGGGGCGGTAAGAGACCTGGATAATGGCTAGGGGGGCATTAGCCCAAAAAAGGTTGAGAACCAATTAAATAGCCGATGTTTGATATGATGTCTATGTTATTAAATAACAAGGTTACGCAAATCTGGTAAACTTTTCTCAGAAGGAATTGCATTGCATGTTTGCATGTGCAAATACACTTTGTAGCCTAATTTAGTTAGGTTGTTCTCTAGGTACTGTGATCAAGCAACTGTAGCTGACAGATTGGGGGGCCATTTTCTGGTAAAAGCTACAGTAAGTCAATTTGCTTGAGTGATTTCAGTATAAATAAGTGGTATGCCAGAAAACAGAGTAAGTTTATGACTACTTATGTTAACTTAAAATGCTATTAGTTTGAGCCCTAGTATAACTGGTTAGGGCTTTATTTAAATTATTGTGTAAATTATTTGATCTAGAATCAAACAAACAATTCCTCAGGCACCCAAAAATGTCCTTTGGAAATGTAATTAAGAGATAAGGGAGTGATGGTATAATATTTGGGTTCGCTGCGATCTCTCTTTTGACGTGTCCACTTTAAAAATAGTAATTGCATAATTATTTGACCTTTTCATACAAAATGGATAGTTTTTCATCTCTGTTTTATTCATCTTAAGGAAATTCCATTTATCAACCACCGGCCATGGTAATACTTATTATTATCTTTTCTGTTTATGATTGTGATAGTCATGAATGGATACTGAAGAGGAGAGTGTGGTATTAGGACCAGAGCACCTCAGTGGAACTGCCTGCTGACCAGGATGAATAAAAGTAATGTGTCGGCCCCAGACATGTCACTGCTGCACAGACGCCCAAACATGGTAAAGCTATTTTGTTACAAAAAACAAAGCACATAATTAAACACTGCATTATAGTAGGCTCAGTTTGTGCAGTTACTAGAGAAAGACATCTGCTCTTTCCTGCACTCACCGTATAGTGTGCTTGCTTGAGGATTCTGCCGAATTATTACTTTTTACTGGCCAGGAGCGACAAGACAGATCTTTGTAAAATTAAGACCCAAGGTATGAATTCTAAATGAATTTAGATTTTTAGTCTAGGATGAATCACGAACTGCCCAATTTGCCCAAGTTGGATTTGAAAACTTGGCTATTTACAAATTATTATCCTAACGTATGAAGGAAGAGCACATTTTGACATTGATTTCAGGGGCAAATGTTGACATCCTGTGATGTCGTCTTGTCAACTACCTTAAAAGCTACATCTGTGCAATGACCTTGAGATGATATCCTGTCAATGTTCATTTCAGCCCCGTTACAGTGGGACTATAATGTAGTCCAGTGGTTCTCAACCCTGGTCCTCGCATTCCCCTGCCCTGCATGTTTATATGTTACCCTCTTCCAACGCACCTGAGCTTGATACTGACCCAGTCATTTGAATCAGGTGTGTTGGCAGAGGGTAACATCTAAAACAAGCTAGGCAGGGGAGCCCAAGGGCCAGGGGTAAGCACTGCTGATGTAGGCTATGTTTGTGTGCAAATTATGGAGCCAAGATAGTTTGTCTTTGAAACCAAATTCTTTCAATCAATTTTTTATCTGTATTTTGACCATATTTTTCCAGGGATTCATCCTCCGGATCCCCCATGTGATACAGAAGGACCAGTCTTTTATCATCCATGGGTTCTATCTTTTTTCCGTTAATAATTAATTCATTAAATCAATTCTGGTACTGCAGGGCTATCAATCCTTTGTATTTATATTATAGAAATGTAATTATAATTTATTAGTTAGTTACTAGTCTTTTTATAGTTAAATTGACCATGAAAATGGGATAGGCAAAAGCCTTTTTCAGAGTAGCAGTTGAGTCCACATTTTTTCAATTGTAGGGATTGAATTGTTTAGCTGCTTATTAGCGGTGTAGGGTTATGTCGAGGTTGAGCACGTGATAGTGACTGCATAGAATCTCAAAGAATGGGATGTTGGTGATAATATCTGTTATAGTACGCTGAGCGCGGATTGGGCGCACGTGCTTTCTGGAGAGAGAACAGACACAATAATTACACTGCGAGCAAAGCAAACGTTTGCGACGTGACCCATCCAGGCACTACTGAGGATTCGGAGGATTGAAGCATTGTTCCTTATAGCGGGTTCACGGGGATTGTAAAACAGGTGCTCGCAAAGCATCCACTCAAGACTTGATTCATCAATAGAGGTAGGACACTATATATGGGCTACAAGCACCACTAAAAAGTACGATTTTGGCGACACGTATTTGTATGTACATTCTGTAGCCTACGTATTTTTGTATATGCATTTTTGATTACTTTGATTACCGACTAGGTTTAACCATTTTAGGCTATTTCTGTTTAGCTTACATTTGATCTACCTTAAAATCCATGTTGTCGGTTTATATAACCTACTGATCTCTTAACCCGCTGTGTTGCTGTACTGCTGTAGTCTGGTTGAGCTCCAACAGCTGTCCTTTAAGAAAATGGTACTATTGTGTTAATGTGGTATTTGAAATGTACGCCAGAAGTAGGAACACCAATCTTAAGGAGTAGGCTACAACAGAAAAGTAGGGACACTTTATCAATAGGAAAAATGCATTGTTTTATTATTTTACCAGAATTTAGTCCTGCGGTGATGTCCAGCAATCGTTTCAGTGTTATTCTTTTTGGGGTATTGTGGGAGTTACTGCGCTATGTAGTATTTTTTTTTAATCACAAACATAAGATGTGCTGTGCAAAAATATCATGCAAATGTCAAATAAAACCACAGTCAACAAATATGTCCATACACTTTTAAAAACGTATGTCAACAACCTAGAACAAATAATAGTTAAAATAAACACCTTTTGATGAGCAAATACATTTCAGACAATTAAACGTTTTTGTAAATTATTATTTGTAACTCCAGAGATCAATTTGTCCCCTGCATCAGGGCTTGGCGATATGGCTTAAATGATGTTATAGTATATTTAAAACGCACCCAACCAACTGTAACGGTTTGGTGCGTTTTATATTGCAACACATAATTCTGTTCGTATAAATACCCTAAAAACATGTTTAAGAAAGAGTTAAAAACGAGTGTGGTAACCTGGCTACTTATTTCTACGAGATTACTATTTGGTTTCTACTGTGCTGTCCCTTTAGTATTCTTTGTAAGGCCAAATTACACAAATACGAAAAGGAAAATACAGAAATAGTTTAGTATACCAACATGAATGCAAAGTAATGCTACCGCATAGGAAAATACAATTCTTATTGTTTCAGTTTAAATAAGTGAACAGTTGTTTTGTTCATAAGGACAGAATCTGGCTATTTGATCTGCGTTGTGGTTTTTCTGCAATGGATCATCTGCGATGGATCACCTGTCTTCCCATCATGAATTCTACTGGCCTGCCTTAAGACCTATGCATGACAACTATTCAAAGCACACAGTCAAGATAATTTGGGAGCGTCCTTGTCTGTGAATGTCCTTGAGGGGCCCAGCCAAAGCCCAAACCTGAATCCCATTTAATGTCTGTAGGGAGACCTAAAGATAAAACCCAAGCAAGTGATCTAAATACTAATGTACATAAAATAGTTAATTTTTTTATTTTCAGTATATTTGCACACATTTTAAAAAATGTTTATTTGCTATGTCATCATGGATTATTGTGTGCAGATTCATGGCAAAAATAGGAAAATATGTCATGAATTAAGTCTATCACAACAACAATATGTGGAGAGAGTAACAGGCTCTGAAGACTTTCCTAGGGCATTTAATGGGGACATAAGGCTGTGGCTTCTTCCACCACAACGAGTACCGTGCTTTGACTGTTTGTCATGTTGTAAAATGAATCATACTGTTGTGATCATGCACACACACAGACCCCTTTCAGATTTACCAAAATGTCTATGCCCATTCTACAGGCGTAAATTTGATCATAATTATCACACATGTTTAATCCTCCATCCCATCTTTATTGTCATCCTCCTTGCATTAAAAAGTAAAAATATGAGTCTGGTGCATTCACCATCCTTGCTATCTCAAGTACGCACAAGCAACGTTTTGTCCTGCTGTTCCTTTTCCAACTGTTCTAGATATTTATTCCACCCAAATCTGATTCCAAAAGGGGGTAGAAAACAAAGATAAGATGAAAATGGAAGTAATGCCCCAGGACTTCCTTTCTAGCAGCTCCATGTCCACATCTCTGGACATTTGGAGAATCCTTCACTATTTCTCCATTTAAAAGTGTCTGCCTCACAGAACACGGTAAGAACAAGTAGGGTGCGAGAGAAAAAACTGCCCTTAGGGCTGTCACAGTCAGGCCTAGGCAAATCCTTGCATCCAATACATTTTACAATGCATTTTAGCTGTGCTTCCCATCGGTTGCATGTTTATCATATTAAACTGTTAATTGATCGATCTTCATGCTGTCCCCTCATAGATCATTCTGGAATGTTTTTCTGTTGTCAAGAACATCTACAGTAGCCAATTCCCTATTCTGGACTAAGTGTTGCCTAAATCTGTCGTTTTTAGTACAAGCCTGTGTTGAGTAGAACGTCTGTTAAGATTTCATGAAGTATGACTAGGCATCCACAAGTGAGGCAACAAGGTCATATCAAGGCCTGTGTTCATATGCAAGGTTGTGTGAGAAGAGACAGGCAAAGCATTGCAATATTCCTTTTGGGACTTCTGAGAAAAATATTGGCTGTTGCTTTTTTATTATTTATTTTTTCACTATGACTAAAACAGAATTTTAGTCAAAAAGCAATTTCACAAATTTGAGAAAACCATTATGTTATTAAATTAAAAAGTATATTTAGCCCTTAGGCTACTGCTATAATAATTCATCAAATAAAATGAATTTTATGTATCCCTTTTTATAACAGCAGTTCCTTCCCACTTTGTGAGAGGAGGAACAGAAGGAACACTGCCTGAGCCTTACAAAATGACCTCCAGCGGGCTTCTCATGTGCATGTTTCTGACCAAGCTGTAAGGAGTTTGGCATGTGGGCCCGATGTCCTCGTGGGTTCTGTCCTCACGGCCCTGAAATGTGCAGCTTGATTGGCATTGGCCAGAGAACACCAGAATTGGCAGGTCCGCCGTTGGCGCCCCGTTCTCTTCCAGATGAGAGCAGGTTCACACTGAGCACATGTGACAGACGTGAATCTGGAGATGCTGTGGTGAACGTTGTGCTGCCTGCAACATCGTCCAGCATGACTGGTTTGGCTGTAGGTCAGTTATGTTCTGGGGAGGCATATCGTTGGAGGGTCACACAGTCCTCTACATGCTAGCCAACTGTACCCTGACTGATATTAGCTACCGGGATACAACTCTCAGACACATTTTCGGTTCTTACGTTGATGCAGTGGGCCCTGGGTTCCTCCTGGTGCAGGACAATGCCTGGCCTCATGTGGCCAGAGTGTGTAGGCAGTTCCTGGATGACAAAGGCTTTAATGCCATTGACTGGTTCTCTTGTTCCCCAGACTTGAATCCAATTGAGAACCTCTGGGACTTTATGTATCCAACGCTGCCAAGTAGCCAAAGGCTGTCCAGGAACTCACTAACGCGCTATTCAGGTCTCGGAGTAGGTCATTTTGTGCTCAACAAATTACACTGTACAGTACAGATTTTGATCTTTGATATATTTCGTTGATCCAGACCGGATGTGTGATTGTGATAAGTGTTTGAGGAGTTAGGGATGAAGGTTAGTGATAAGTGTTTGAGGAGTTAGGGATGAAGGTTAGTCGTGGCCCTGCAACGCTCACAGGCATGCCGGGGTCATGAGTCACTCTTTTGACAAACAGATGATGACTTGTTTGTCTGCGTTCCGCTCTGTCAAATGTCATTCAGACGTCAACTTGTTCCGGTTTCTTTTTCATACTGCTTCCTTGAGTGACATTGTCTTTATGGATGAGCGAGAACAGACACAAGACACCTGATCATTGTTTTATATAATGGTAAACTGTAGATTTGTCAGCTCAGAAAATGTCAGAAATGCAATCTTTGGGTTGCTGGCAAGATACTAACCACTTGGTAATCAGCCAACACCTACTCTCAGACACCCCCATACATACACACATACAAACACCTTACACCATACAAACACCTCTGTTGTACAACAGTGGCATGCCTCTTTCTGATCCCACTGGAAGAAAATATATTATTACTCTAGTATTACTGTAGTATTTATATTTATATAGTATTCACTGTAGTATTCACTGTAGTGTTTTTGCATGTAGTGTAATTGCTGGTATACTATAATATTCACTGTTATGTTTTGTGCAAAAAATGAGAGATCAGCTATTTTACAGCTATTTAACAGGTTGCTGATGCTCTAGTCAGCCCTTGGATTTCTTCAGTTAGCGTTTTTTATTTCCATGAATCCCAACCACTGTTTGTGTCCTTGTCTACATAATGTCAGGTGTTCCCTTACGGCTTCCCCCACTTCCCTGGAATACACGTGGTTTCCAGCCATGCAGGCACCTGTGGCTTCTGCTGTAGGTGTAATGACAAACGCCTCCTGAGTGTGTTCCTCTCCTTTACCAGGCAACAACTTTGCGCATCTGGAGTAGTTAGTCATTGTCAGTGGTGAGACCGTGTTTGCCGTTCTTAATTCAAGTCGTCTTCATTGGCCTGGTGGAATTCACACAGGTACACTGCTGTGTATGGCAAGGTGCCTTGTAATGCATCGCAAACCATCGAGTCTGACAGATGTGTAATAACAAAGGGAGCCAGGAAAGGGGGCCAATACTAAATCCCAGGTCATATTTGGTCGTCTTGTGTCAATTATACGGATTAGGTTTGGTGCTGTTAGATTACATCTTGATGACATTTCTCTGGTATTCAAACAGCGATCACTTCTTGTGGTTCATCTATAGTAAGAGGGAGGATGTTTACTTCTTCTCTTTGTCGTAATGTGTACTGACATTTTCTCTTTCTGCTTGTGTGTGATTTCCACATTTTCTCAGATTTTCTGTTGGTCTATCAGTTAAGTGTTTTTATGTCCTTTTGTGGTAGACCAGTTCACTTGGGTCAGCAGTGTCTGTCAGTTTCAACATAATGTGGGGCTTGGATTTCTATGGTTTCTGTCAAACTTTCAACAACCATTTGTTCAGTCCTATTACATGATCAGTCGAATAATCATTTTTGCCAGACAAGCCTCCAAGGCTACCATTTGTGTCTGCATGACTCTGGGGATGAAGTATATTTCTTCTCTTGGTGCATGGATTACAGTTTTGTTTTATTATTTGTGTCTTCTACATTTTTCCAAACCATTCTTCTTCTTGTCACACTGCTTAATGGAAGTGTGTGCTAGGACAAATGCGCTGGATTCCCTGGCAACACCCAGGCCATGAAGCTCCCGGCACACAGTTTTATTGCTGGTGTTAATGCCAGAGGAGGTTTGGAACTGCAGTTATTGAGTCAGCGTGTTGGTGACTTTCACACACTATGCGCCTCAGCAATCGGCGAACCCGCTCTGTAACTTTACGTGGTCTGCCTCTTCATGGCTTAGTTGCTGTGGTTCCTAAATGCTTCAACTTTGCAATAATTACTTACAGTTGATCGTGGAATATCTGGTGGGCGGAAATTTCACAAACTAACTTTCAATGGTGGCATCTTATTACGTCTTATTACGTCCCATGCTCGAATGTGGTGAGCTCTTTTGAAAGACCCATTTTTTTTTTATGTTGTTTTGCCTCTCTGCCTGTTTGACTTTAGCCTCTAGCAATGTGGTGTGTACAGAGCAAAGTAAAAGTCTTGACACACACATACAACTCCAGAGCCCCCTGGCTCCAAAAAGAGTACTTGAGGTTAAGTGTAATTAGAAGCAACAAATATAATAAAACCAAACCTTGTATCTAATAGGTTAGGTTAATGATTTCCTTCTCCAAATAAATATAATGCAGAGTTAATCTGCCAAACAAATTCTATTCCATCACTAGTGCCTAAACCATTGGAGAAAATCGAATTCACATCTAAGCCTGCAAAGGCAATGACATTATTGGACCTCGAATAGATCCTGTAGGTTTTTTAGAATAATTTATTTCAGAACATTTAATTTTTTTACGGTTTCTATAATAAAAAAATCGTAAATCTTCCCACTTAGCCATTATATGTCCAATGTAACCCAACACTTTTTCAAGTTGACCACTGTACAAACTCTATGCGATTCTTTTAAACAACTATTATTTTAATTATGTTTGTATAATGTTCTGTTATTTAGCTAGTTCTTATCTTCGCCAGGATATTTCTCCTCCATACTACACTTTAGGTAATTGGCTTGACAATTAATACAATTAGTGTTGCAATAAAAGTGCTCTATCAATGAATACTATTATTAATAATAATCACTGGTGTGGTTATGCGAATTATGCAAATTCACAATTTACTCTGTAAGTAATTTCTGTCAGACCTAGGCTTATGCGGCAGTGGTGTTCCATTTGGAGAAAACAACTACGCTACAAAACAAATTAAGGGAACATGTAATCATCACACTATCACACCAAGTCAATTAAACTTCAGGTCTATACATTTGTCCAGTTAGGAAGCATAAGCGATTGTGAATAATTGTCAACTGTTTAGGTGCAAATGAAAGTGACAGCAGGTGCACTGAAGAAGCAACAGCAAGAGAACCCCTAAAAAGGGAATGGTTTTGCAGGTGGTGAGACAGTTGCTTTCTCCTTACTCGTTCAGACTGATTTGTCTCTAGTTTGGGGTTTTGTTAGTGTCCTTGTCACTACTGGTAGTATGTGGCAGTACCTGCAGCCCATTTTTGTTGCATGGGTAGTTCAGTTCCCCTAGGATGGAAAATCCATCTGTGCCGTCGCAAGAGGTTTTGCTGTGTCTCCTAGTACAGTCTCAAAAGCATAGAAGAGATACCAGGAGATGGGCTGTTACACAAGGAGAGCTGGACAGGGCCATAGAAGGGCATTAACCCAGCTGCTTCTTTGTGCGAGGAGGATCAAGAAGAGCACTGCCAGAGCCTTACAAAATTACCTCCAGTGGGCTTCTCGTGTGGATGTTTCTGACCAAACTGGAACAGACTCCATGAGGGTGTCACGAGGGCCCAATGTCCTCGAGTGGGACCTGTGCTTTCAGCCCAGCATTGTGCAGCTTGATTGGCATTGGCCGGAGAACACCAGAATTGGCATGTCCGCCATTGCTGCCATGCAATATTGCATATTTCACCCAATGCATCCTAAAGCACCCCCTACAAGTTGGATTGGCTTGATAGGCACTTCTTAAGTAACATATAGTAAAGTTGCTCCCACAACAGCCGTCCACATAGTATGGCATTGCATACATTGCAGGGTTGAAAGATTTAGTGATAACCTTCCTTCTTTAAGATCCCTTTTACTCAGTACACATGTCTGACTTTTTCACCCCCAAAGCACTCCCAGACCTTTACATTGCCTCCACCATGCTTGACAGATGGTGTCAAGCACTCCTCCAGCATATTTTTATTTGATCTAAGTCTGACGACTGTTCTTCTTTATCATCTTCATCTGAACACTTCAAACTCCAAAGAGTTTTCTGTCCCTAACATGCATTTCAATCTTTTGCCCATCTTACCTTTTATGCAATTGAACCCACAATTGCTGATGCTTTAGATACTCAACTAGTCTAAAGGCCGGTTGTATTGCCTCTTTAATCAGTTTTTAGCTAACATAATTGCAAATGGCCTTTTAAAATGACGAACTTGGATTAGCAAACACAATGTGCCTTTGGAACACAGTGTTGTAGACAATGGGCCTCTGTACGCCTATGTAGATATTCCATTCAAGTCAGTCATTTCCTGCTACACTAGTCATTGAAACGGTTAGCAATGTCTACACTGTATTTCAGATAAATAAAGTTATTTTAATGGACAAAACATTGGGATTTGCTTTCAAAACAAGGAAATTCGTAAACAAGGACAATTCCAAGCTTTTGAACAGTAATGTATATACATACACACATCATTTTTAATCAACACTTTCAGAGAAGACATTTGTCAAGGTGATGAACAGGCGCCACTAGACAAGAATAGCCCAGTCGTTTTTTCCAACAGAAAGCTGTCTGCTTCGATGACAGGGTTACACAATTAATTTAATTGTGAAGATAAGTGTTTTGCCATTTTAGGCAGATAGACTAAATTTATTTACACAAGCATCATTCCATAATAATAATACTTTTTTTTCCAATACTGATTAGGCCCTGGCAGAAATAAAGTTATTTATCTTTGGGCAGGTCTGAGATTTTACTTTAGCAAACTTATTTAATTCTTCTGATGATATATTCTTTGTGGATGTGGGGTCTATGTTAGCGTTTTGATCTGTTCAAATGAAAATGTCAAAATGATGCACCTCAAAATCTGTGACACCTTAAGTTCTCTTGCCTATATTGATTAGCAACAAGCCACTGATAAAATACACCCTTTGCAGTGATATGTAATGTAATATCTCCTCTGAACAGAGGGTGGTGATGGTGATTTACGAGAACTGTATTAGTCCACTAATTCTTTAGGGCTTTTGGTTTTCTCTTTATTGGGATTTCATATAAAACTGAATGTAGGTGACAGAGTGTTTTAATATGGCAAATTTGCTTAACTATCGCAATAGGAAATATCATAAAACATTTATTGAATACTTACTTATCTGAATGACCCCCCCCCCACCAACTGTCCTCCCCCATCCCATCCAAGGGTAGGATTTATGACTTCCTCTGTGTTCTTGAGAGCGGAATATAATTTTGTCGCAGGCTAAGGTAAATGTACATTTTAAGCACACCACCATATGTGGACTGAAATCTAAAATGGAACAATTATACAGTATGTATGCTATGTTTAATGTCTACAAATATATTTGCTTGTTGTATCCATGATATTGTTTATCTTAAACAGATTTGCCATTATTGTGGATGTCCCACGGCTGCTAATTACTGCTGGTCAATTTAGAAGTTTAAGACACCTTTTTTATTCATATTCAATTTTTTTATATTTTTAAGTTTCAGGTTTTGTTCTTGGTTAACTAGTGCTCACACCCCACATCACAGCCAATACAGTAGTTACATAACCTATTGTACTGCAAAAACATGCATATCTCAAGCAATGATAAATTAAATGTTCAATACATTTGCTCCTATTTTACTGTGAAATGAAACTGTAGTTTCCTCTGTATATTTATTGCCAATACATCTTAATTTAAAATAGTTCTGTCAAAGAAATGGTATTCCGTCTTTTTTACTGTAAACCTCAAGTGTTCCTTTTAAGCCCATTTGGTTTTCCTTATATAGAAACAGCTGAGATAGGTTTGTTGTTATTTTCTGCGTTCATACAGCTGACTTTGTCTTTTAAGATTTTAAGATGCCTAAAAACTTACAGATTTATGCTAGGGATGTAATATTATTTCCAAAAACATGTGCAGTATCCATTTACATGTGTATTTACTTAGATTTTGTTGATCTTAATATGTACACATTCCCTAGTTGTGCAGCTGAAATGTCAAGGGGTTTGAGTTGTGTTGAAAGACTAAATATTGAATGTGTTTCAAAAATTTGTTCAGATAATCCCAGGTGACAGGAGTCATGAGAATCATGTATTTGGTGGTTGGCCCTACAGACCTCTGGATATTCTTGTTTCTTGTCTAAATTTATTACTGGATACCTTTGGATATTATTATGGTTCTGTAGGTCAGATAGAGAAACATTAAATTTTTTGACCTACAAAGACTCTAAAACAAGACTGTTTTTAGAAATCCATACTTTTTATTTTGTAGCCGGAAACTCTCGTTATATAAAATATCCCCATCTATCTATTTGTGGCGTTTCCGAGTTCACTGTTACTTAGAGCAAAGCATTCCATTTGGAATTTTGTTTTTTGCTTCTACATAGTCCCTTTTAATCCCCAGAAAGTAAGACACACACACACACAGAGGATGTCATGTGACCAATGAAACACTAGGGAATTGGATTGGAAACTAATTAAAATTGGATTATAGTTGAATTTTCATTCACATCTTATTTGCCTCATCTTTCCGTACAGTCTTGCCAGCACATAATTTCCAGTTTTACCAATTGTTCTGTATTGGACTCGCCACAGATTGGCCATTCATAACACTCCGGACATAGATGTGACACTGAAAGATTTATTTGTTTAAATTACATTTCTAGATTTATTCAAGCAGAACATATCAAGGCTTTTGCAGTGACAGTCCACTAATAACGAACAGAAATAACTTTGTCACACATTGATTTTTTACGCACTGACATATTTTATTTGCCATTAGTAGATAAAGCCTCATGGGGAGGACTTAATTAATGTGAAATTACAATCGCACGGTCCATGTTTGGGGGCCCTAAATTATATTCAGAATTTGAAGTAGATGAAGATGTAAACGATGAACAATGACGAACTCTATGAACACACTTTTTGAAGCAGTATTTATGGAATAATCACTGTGGATATTGGAATGGAAATGAAAAGGTGCATCCTGTAGAACTCGCAGTGGCAGTTAAGACAGAGACAAATGCTCCATAATAACAATTTATTATAGGAGCGAGATCACAGCAACAAAGTAACCAGTGAAATGTCTCTGAGGTGGGTCAGAAACTTTTCAGTCCTTTTAGAAGGCAGGGTTAAGATACCTACAGCTGTCTTGTAGTTAACAAGGTATGTTTCCTTGAGCTCAATCCATTCCTTTTCCCTGTTGTGTGTTTGTCTCTATTTTGTCATAAAACACACTCTGACAAATGTTTTGAATACCTCATGTTCTTCCTCTTTGGGACAAGAGCATAGCAGTCTCCTACTTCTGTAATCAGTACTAAAGTTTGGACACGCTAATACATTTATTAACAAAAGAACACAGGATTAGAAATATAGTTTGGAAACGCTAATACATTTAGTAACAATACAACACAGGATTAGAAATGTAGCTTGGAAACGCTAATAAATGTATTAACAATAGAACACAGCATTAGAAATGTCCATAACAACATAATAAAATATGACACATAGCATTTCAGGCACCATGCCAAAGAGTTTATAAAATAAACTGTTTATTGTTAGAATGTTTTTGTTGCCTTACAGTTTCATTCCCTCTCAATACAGAGCTGTAAGAGAGCAGTTAAGGACATAATCCTGACCCTTTATAAGCAAGTTCGCACAAACAGAAAATATCTATTGAGCGTGGGAGGTGTTCATTGTCCATCTACTGGAGAGGGCTGTTGGTAAGCTGGAAGGGGCTCTACAATCTGGTGGTGTATTAATACTTCAAACTGTTGGCTATGAGTTCTCACAAGCACTGTACACAAATAAAAATGTAATCCGTACATTTACAAACACCCACACAGTAACACACATAGAAATTCAGGCTTCCAACAACAATACCATACAAGAGTAAACACACCAAAACACAGACAAGCAGACAGACAGACAGACGGAGCCTACAGCACCACTTTGAAAGATTAAAGCAACATTAAGAAACAGAATGATTGCCTTATTGAACTGGGCTCTGTAAACTTTAAATATCGCTGAATAAGACATTTATTTCATCAGAAAAATAATGTCAATTGTTTATGTTTAGTTTGTTATTCTGTGTAATTCATGTAATTGTGAGCTTTTACTCTCATGATGGCATCCCATAAAAAACATACAGCCAGTGTGTTACAGTTTCGGATTGTCTTTGCAGTAATCAGAGTACATTTGGCCTGCGTGTGTCCCACGGAAAATGGTTGCGACATTTGTTATGTTACCACTATGTACTGTTAACACAAAACAGAATGCATGTAGAGGAGAAGAAAGAGACCCCTAAATGACCGTCTAAAACAACATCTTCCAAAAATCTTGCAAAACTGTCACGGCCCGGCCTTAGTCCGGGCCAGGGTTTATGTTTTATCCCTGTGGTGTTGTTCCCCTGATAGCGCTCTGTATTTACGCATGCCATTTTCCCATATTGTCACCCACCTTCCCATTATGCACACCTGCCTGCAATTCTCTCATCAGCACCATACTATTTCAACCTCAATCTCCCCATTTGTTTTTGCCAGTTCAACGCCAACCCAGAGTTGGTCCCCACTTGGATGGTACGTGCCTACTTTGTTGCCTACCAGCCAAAAGCCTTTTCCGCTGTTTCATCAGTTGTGTTTGTTTGCTTGTTTGATTATGTCTAGTCTATTTTCCCCAAGTGTTCTTTTCCTTCCTGCTCTTTGTTCCTGTGTTCTTGCCTGTGCCCTGTTTTTTTTCCACGCCATCACTCCGCGCCACACATTTGGGTCCTACTCCCCCGTTATCGGATAGCCAGTCGTGACAAAAACATTCCTTAGGTAGGCCTATACTGTAGCAAATTATGGGCAGTTCCTTGTCTCATCCGCCATTGTTGGAGACAAAAAGGCAATCATGTGGAATCCCTTTAAAACAATTAATCCCCTCAACTGATTTAACCTTCGTCTCTACTAAACTATCCAGTGAAATATGTGTATGGTGCACCATTACATACAATTCAGTAATTTAGCAGATATGTGAGCAGTCTTTTTTGGCCGTGTTAGTTCCTGCCAAAGCAAAAGCTAATCTTTCTGAGTAAAACAATACAAAATGTGAGTAGTTTTCAACTAACCGCTTAAAAAACACAGATCTAGGGTATGGATGGGCATGGTTCTTCTAATATTTTATTCTAATAGTTTTGTGAGGATTATATTTCATATAAAAATAAAACATTAAAGTAAATAGGCCTGAAGATGCTTTTTGTAAATACACTTTAAATTCCAATATAACATTATGATGTACATATGATTATATGTCATTACAATACATGTCATAGCTGAATAACTATATTTTGTGGATTTCTTCTTTCAAGAAAGATACTGTTATTACTTTAATATAATAATAAATAATGGCTTCTAGTTTTGTACTCGCGTTTGATATGGCTACCACTTCTACTATAATATTATTTGAATGATAAAATCGTGTCTCATGAATAGCCCTCGTCTAGGATCATGACAAGGTTCTTTTTACTGGAAGGGGAAATTCCTTAGAGTTGTAAACTCTGATGAAGAGGTCTTGGATCAGGCAGGAAGGCGTTCATCAGGAAGAAGAGCAGCTCTGGCTTGTTGAGGTTCAGCTTGAAGTGTTTGATTTTAGTGTCTTTTGCATAGCAGTGAGAGGATGTGACAGACCTAATGACTTAGTGATGACTCCTGTCATCTAGGAAGAGCAATAGCCTGGTTGTGCATGTGTGCAGCATGGTAAATATAGTCCAAATATAAATGGCTCTTTTCATCTGTGCGAACACCACAAATAACATGTTGGAAAATGTCTGTTGCTTTCTCTACCTTCTTTGCTATCACTCTATTCACTGTGGTTTTTCTCATGTCTTGGCTTGGGGGGGCTGAGGCCGAATGCATCTTTTTTGTTTGGAATATGTCAGTGTTACTGAGTTGTTGAGTAATGGGGTGGCAGCCTGCTTTAGGTGCAACAATGGTCTCCAACAGTCTGACTGACACCTTAGCCAGACTGGCTAACTGCCTAGGATATGGTGCCTGCCTCATCCTGAGTGTGTCCATCAGCTGCTTGTCAGGCAGACCGGGTGGCAGAGAGAGATGTAGTTTGGGGGAAAGGAATGCAGAGAGGAAATTCTGGCCCCATGTTTCTGATGCCGTGGGGCTCTGAGTAGGTTGGTGCTTACAATACAGACTGGTCTGAGTAGGTTGGTGCTTACAATACAGACTGGTCTGAGTAGGTTGGTGCTTACAATACAGACTGGTCTGAGTAGGTTGGTGCTTACAATACAGACTGGTCTGAGTAGGTTGGTGCTTACAATACAGACTGGTCTGAGTAGGTTGGTGCTTACAATACAGACTGGTCTGAGTAGCGTTCTACAGCATTAATGACTCAAACTAAATCTCCATTATGCAGACTCAATTATTTTGTCATTATTTGCTTTCAGAAACAAAGTGGTTTTGGGGATTTGTGGTATATTACCAATATACTATGGCTGTATCCAGGCACTCCACGATGTGTCACGCCTACTGTAAGAACCGCTCTTGACTGAGGTATATTGGCAGAATGCCAAACGCCCTTGTGCCTTTGTGTAACCATTATGATTGTCAGCTCCTTGGAACATCTCTAATGCCAATTGTTAATATATGGTGATCTTCAAGTCATTGTAAAGACAAAAAATAAATCATTTTAACTAGTTGCCACTGCTGCGAAGGCTTTTTAGACATATTTTCATGCTTTACTGAGTCAAAGTTTCTTTCTCTTCTATTTCAGCTAAAAGTAGCTGATAGTGCAAAACAAATGTGCCTCCACATTCACGTCAAATATTTGGAAATATTTCTGCATATTGTCTTCATAATCTGCCTGCCATTTGTACTCTGCCAGTTATCAACCATTAGCTTAACACTTAGATGAGGTTTGGTTATTTTTGTGGTAACAGTGGTCAAAAAAGTGCAAATTCTTTTTTAAATTTGACAATTACAAGCAATTGAAGAGTGGCGATTGATAAAAAAAATTAAGCTCCTGCATAATAATATAGACAATGGTTGTTTTCCCATTTTCCAATTCACAGGAAAATCACAGAGGGGGAGGAACTATTTATCCATCCAAGGTGTCCAACCCTGGCTGGGTTCATCCAGGATACGAGCACAGAGGAAGCCCAATGACATGGCTGTGGAAGGGGTGGTAAAAACATGGTTTTTATTACATTTTTAATGTGCAATCATTTTGCAACCCTAACTGTGGTTCAGGGCGTCCAGTAAAGTAATGTAACTAATATTCAGGTAATATTAAGCTCCCCTTGGCAGCGTCAAAATGAAGACATTTGAATTTCTTGTTAATAAATGAAAAGTAGCAGATGGTGAATATGCTAGAGCTGGAAAAGTCGTATTACACGTATAAAATATTGATCATTCTGCCATGGTTATCAAACATGTACTGTACTGATTCTTGTACTGTACTGACTGTACTGATTCTGGCAAAGCAATATTTAAACAGAAGGTATGAGCCCTTTTTCACAGAGAATTATGATTTGAAAATGAATTTAGTTTGCGTAATGCTAGCTCACTGAAGCCTTAAAGGGATAAGAATTTGTTGATGGAAAGCAGGAGGCGGAGACAATTGTAAGTAAGGCAATGGATCGGGGTTAGTGGACGGGCAAATAATTCACCAGGATCATCTGAGAGTAACTCTGTGCCCGTACTCCAGCTGAATGTAATTCAGAGTGTGGGGCGTTTCGAACAGGTCTGTAGCGCATGCTAATTTAGTCAGGTGAACAAAGGGGTAGAACGTCAGCCCTGCTTTGAACTGCGTTCTGGCTACGTTCCGTACGAATTGTGTTCTGGTGAATTGTGAACTCTATCAGCCTTTTTCGGGTTAGTTTGTGTATTCATATGTATTATATCTTTCAAAAATAACAGTTTGACAGATAATAAAATCTGTTTTAAAATGCTTCGCTTTGCCATTAATCAATTATGAGGTTATGTATAATTTAATGGGCCGGTTGCGTGGACACAGATAAAAAAAGTTTAAGGGAAATCTCTGAAGCCACATCAAAAATATGTTTGGATCCTTATTGACATCTTCTATGTAGTCTATCACAACATTCTCATACTGATATTTGTTAACAGCAGCTAACTTGCGGTCAATCATTTGAGAGACCTAGCAACACTGTTGCATTAGCCTACAGCATAGTAGCTGAAAACACTTTTTGTATACACCGACTCGTTTAGGAGATGCACACAACATGCCAGACTAGTGGGAAGTCATCTCTTCCACAGCCCCAGTGATGATGGTGAAGCTGTAGGGTTTGGCGAGGACACGGGTTGGCATTCCAAATTCTTTAGCCATCTGTGCCATAAACCCACAAACATGTTCTTTGTCTTAGTGATGTTGAGGGAGAGAATGCCAGTTTGCATATATCCATCCATCATGTTTTGCTTTAATCCAAGTGTTTGACATAAACATGATGATGGAGTTGGTGTCATGCAGAGTCACACGGTCATGGGCCAGTTAGTTGTAAAGCAGAGGGCGGACGACACCCTTCAGAGCCCCAGTGTTAAGAGTCTACGAGGAGGTGTTGTTGCCATTCCTAACAGCTTGAGGTATGCCTATCAGAAAGTACACTTCCAGGTGCACAGGGCAGTTTCCAGGCCAAGTGCTCTAAGCGTGCTTAGTGCTATAATCTAGATTTGTTCCATTTAAATGGAAGTGGCATCCTGTGTGGATCTGTTGTGGCAGTAGCCAATAGTTATTAGAACATGTGACATTGTTGTCTGTTTATGAAAGAGAGTGTTTGCATATGTCTCCATGTGTCATGTGTGTGCGGGTCCTTGTATGTGCCTTATTGTGTCGGTAAACCCAATTGGTTTCCCCTCTAACTGCTTCTGCTAGAGCTGTATTCCCATTCAGACTACTGCAGTTATAAAGTGCTTGTCAGTGATAAGGAGGGAGAGCTTAAGGAACATCTAATTATCAGGATGTTTCCACCACTGAGCTCCTCCTTAATGGCTGCTCTCCACATTAACACAAGAAACCAGGTAGCAGTTGATTGTAAGGGGGAATAATCTGACCTCTGCCCTAGAGACAACAGCTTTGGCTTTGGGCATCTGTGTCACCATGTCTTGCTTTTGGCCTCACTAATGACACAGAAGGAAGAGGGGGACGGAACTCACTCACTAAAACAATTGCTAATTAGTAGTGATTAGGTTTCTGCAGAGAGAATTTCAATTGAAGAGTCTTGTTCAGGGATCACAACTGCTGGTAGCTTGCTGGGAATTTATGAGGGGTTTGCAAAAGAATTATGAACGCGAATGAAGTTTGCACGTGTCTTTAACTGTCATAAACAAGTATGAGGCACAGTAGGCTCTGCGGTACCAACTAATAAACGCTACATTGAGTGGTCACATGTAGCTCAGTTAGTAGAACATTTTATTTACAATGGACATCCTTCGTGGTTGCACCAAGAAAGACGTGAACATGTGTGCACTCACAAATTCAAAGTCACTCTGGATAAAAGCATTAAATGATGAACATTGAAATGAGCTCAGCCCTGTCGTGCCCCTATTGGCTTCCACAGCCACGCCTAAAACTATTTCTGGCAATTCATTTCTTGCATATTGCCCATGTCTGTGAGATGTGCATGTCTGACCACTAATTGAGAAATAGTTGAATGCATGGCTGATTTAACGTTAATGTCATGTTTTTTTTTTACCCACATACCAGTGTCTTGTTGAGTTTGTGTATACAGAAATGCTGAGGCATTTCAAACGTTGCACAGTTCAAAAGCCAGCATCCATGATGGGGACTTGCACATCTGGCGAATGCGCCGTTAATGCTGAACAATATATACAGGCCTATGCTTATTTCTGCAAGACAATGCCAACTACAACAGCATGGCTCCATAGTCAGGGTGCTAAACCGGCTCGCCTGCAGTCTACACCGGTAACCCATAAAAAACATTTGGCGCATTATGAAAAGGAGAAATACAACAAAGGAGACCCCGAACTGTTGAGCATCTGAAATCCTAAATCAAGAAAGAATGGGAATACATTTCACTTTCAAAATGACAGCAGTTATTCTCCTCAGTTCCCAAACCCCTTACCGACTATTGGTAAAAGAAGCGGTGATGCAACACAGTGGTAAACACGCCTATGTCCAAACATTTTTCAAACGTGTCTGCAGGCCTCAGATTCAAACGACATGTATTTTTCACAAAACAATCAAATGTAACAGTAAAAGTAAAGGTCATATCCCAGTATTAAACTAGACTGCTACCGCTGACCTTTTATCAGCAAGTTTGATCCGTAATGCATTGCTGCCACTGTGTGAACAATAATGCCCACCGCTGGAAAGTGTTGCATTGAATACCAATGCAATTACAGCAGCAACACTGACTGGCTCCCACATAGATGAACCAGGGAGCATCAGAATATGGTGACTGTTGCCCCCCTCCCTGACTTTCTTTGTCTCATACACTCAGTATGGATAGTTTCCTTCCACATTAGCATTGTTAGTCTCTCGGCCCTAAGTGAAAGAAGGGTAAGGTGACAGTGTGTACATGTAAAGTATACTCTATGGCCGAGGCCGAAGATAACGTGGGGAAAGGTTGTCAGAATTACAAATCTAAATTAAGAAT
>JACXGK010000341.1:60776-88063 GCA_016801125.1 Novumbra hubbsi
ACCCCACTGAAGACCCCACTGAAGACCCCACTGAAGACCCCACTGAAGACCCCACTGAAGACCCCACTGAAGACCCCACTGAAGACCGCTGCTGAATAAGATGGCTTTCGATGGACAGCATGGCCAATGCGTACCTGGCCCCTCCACCTGTTTGTTATGCTGCTCAATGACATTTACCCCTCCAAGCCCAATTTCACAGCATTGTCCAGATGACTCCCGCTGCTCTCATGTTTTGCGGTCCTCTCAGAAAGACGTTTGAAATCTTTGTAACCAGTCCTTGACCAAGTACCATCTCCACCAAATAGCAGACATGGAAAACAGAATAGGATTCTTTTGTATGCTAAAAGGGAGAACGTAGTCTGAAGCAGCAAGGTAGGGACCAATGAACATGAAATAAAATCCTCACACAAATAATATGCAATTTAGCAAGATGCTATGTTCATAGATAATCAATAATAGGAAGTCATCTTCCAGAATTAAAATTAACAATTTGGTTGCAGTTCTTTCTGTTGACAACAAGTGGGGCTGTCCCCCAGCTGCCCCTATTGACCAGTCACCACGGATGTTTCACAGGGCCCATGGTTTCGGGGGGGCCCAATGATGCTAAAAATATACTGTTTGTATTTAGGTGAGGGGGCCCAGACATATATCTTTTTAGGGTCCCAGGATTCCTTACAACAGCCCTACCTATAGCTGCCTTCATAGATGATTTTACGGTCTCAGAAGACACTGGCAAAGGGAGAAGTATTAAGCCAGAGAGAAAATGAAAACATATTGACATAGTTAGCGAGTGAAAGAAAGAAAATTTAATTAAAACTCAAGGCTAATGAGGTATTTTAAATAATCCCTTCAGTTAGCTTTAGAACAGGCCAAAGAGCATTTGTTTTCCAAATATTCATCATACAAATACCATACATTGAGTTTATATCTGCATGGGCTGTTAATGAAAGGGATTCAGGATACTTACTGCCCATGGCCTGGTTTGACTGCCCCAATTCTGGTCTGAGAACAACGATTGCTGCCCGAGGCCCAGATTGAGATGTCACATGCAATTCGTACTTCCTTCCAGGCTGCCTTGGTCTCAGTTTGGTCGATATCTCCGGAGGAGAAATGTTGTCTGTGATTATGGAAGTGTACCAGAGTACTTCCCTTTTGCATCTATCGAACACTTTTTTTTTTTATGACGCCTTGAAAAGGCCAAGGACATCTCAAATTTACTGAAACGGTTGTGGAGGTGACCTGAATCTGGCACAATAATCCAGGACTGCGAGTAGGAGATGGGGAACTGCCAAGCGTTGTCTTTCATCAGTCCAGACAACATTCGAAACAAAGAGCTTTTCACTCCAATTCACGCAGGTCTATGTAATGAACGTAGTGTTTTGTGCTCTTCCCACAGGGAACGTTTTTGAGAGTAGTGGATATGAAAATAGAAATGGAGAAGCGACTAACCTCCTCTGGTCCGCAGGGGGGTGCTGTGCCCCCCCTGGTGGTTGGGCTGGTTGTGTGCAACGTCCCCCAAGACAGTACAAATGGTGACTTCAGGTTTCCCTGTTTGTCCACCTTTCTTTCCGGCAAAAACATCTGTTCAAGATCACCTACACCAGTCAGGGAGAGAGGAAAATGAAACTGTCAATTAGAGGTGTATCCATCTAATGCAGCAGGGTCCAACTCAGACTGTTTTTTCTCAGATGGTTTGAAATTTACTTGCCCGAGCTGGTTTTTATGGGCCAGAACTGAATAACAAATATGCTAAAATAAAAGAACGAATGAATGAAAGAAATGTCATTAATTAAGGTGAACAATTTTGTCTGTAGGTCAGGCGGTGCAGATGTAGTAACGTAATTTGCATATAATCACTTTTTGTGAGAGCAGAGGTAGAATTCTCCACCAAGCAAGAGGATTGAGTTCTGGCATTTTGCTATATATAAAGAACTCACTGGACATTTTTTGCTGTGGGGAGGGTTGTGCAGTGCCAGATGGGTCCCCTCCAGTCTTTCTGTTTGTTCACCTATCTTTTTATGCTTGACAGGAGGCTTTCCAAATCAGTTTCCAATCTTCCTTTTCTTCCCTGTATTTTCCACTGGCTGTGTTGATTGCTGAAGTCTGTGTTCCTCCTGGGCAATATATGTTCGCCCCAGAAGCCTATACTTGACCTCTTCTTCCATGTTCACAAAACGGTCCTTAAACCTTGGTTCATGGAAGGCAGTTGTGTTTAGAACGATCTGTACATTTCTGTCCTCATACCGCTGCTTCCGTTCACTCCCTATTTTCTTTTTTATTTCATATGCAAGGATGCTCTCAGCCTCAACAGGCATCACAAATAAAAATATCTTCAGAGGATGGACAGAAGAAAGAGTGGTGTGTTTTTCTCCACTTAGTCCATAAGTGAATGCACTCAGTAGGGCAAGAGAAACTGATCCATTCACTCAGTAACCTACGCTGTCACTAACCTGTCTGAATTTTTCCAGGAGGTCAGGATGCCTGTCTGACAAATGCTTCACAACATCTCTGGTGTTGCCTTCTTTGGTTTGTACCGTCCTAAAGCAGTTTGCACACAGGCTTGGTTGTGTCTTTTGCTTTGCCCTGCTCATTCGCTTCATAATCTCCTGTCTGAATCCTTCCATCGTAACCACTCCTGTCTGAATCCTTCCATCGTGACCACTCCTGTCTGAATCCATCCATCGTGACCACTCCTGTCAGAATCCATCCATCGTGACCACTCCTGTCTGAATCCATCCATCGTGACCACTCCTGTCAGAATCCATCCATCGTGACCACTCCTGTCAGAATCCATCCATCGTGACCACTCCTGTCTGAATCCATCCATCGTGACCACTCCTGTCAGAATCCATCCATCGTGACCACTCCTGTCAGAATCCATCCATCGTGACCACTCCTGTCAGAATCCATCCATCGTGACCACTCCTGTCTGAATCCATCCATCGTAACCAATCCGGTCTGAATCCAGGTGATCTCATGGTTGTCTCCAACTGGAGTGTGTGGTGTTCCTGCCGGGACTTTTTGGAATTGTTTATTTTTCATAAAGGATTTAAACATTCCGTTTTCTTTTATAGAAATACAGAGTGCTGAGATACTTCAGTATTACAGAATGTTTAATTAAGCCTTTTGTTATTAAGAAATGTGGTAACGTGGTAGGATCAAGGTATCAGTATTGTTGACAACCCTAGCAGGAACCACCAGGAGTTAGAGGTCATGCCTCAGAGCAGTAGTCGGTTTTGGACCCAGGAAAGAAGTTATTTGACACAGTGAGTGCATCACATATTACATCACATCACATATTGCAGTCTGACAGGGTAGATGGTAAGACATGGTTGTCTGGCAATTTCTTCTGGTCCTGGTAGACATGTACTACATGGAAGGTGATGTTATGTACAGATGCATTTGACTCTGTTTGATCCTAATTCAGTTGTTGTCTTTGCAAGAAATTCTCTCAGCAGAATCCATTATTGATGCTCGAGATTGTAGGTATTTCACCAATATTCAGCAGTAAGCCTCAGTCAAATTGATAACAAACTGGTTGAGATACTGTGAGTGGAAGTGCTTTTATAATGTTAGTGAACAGCCTTTCAGAGTGATGAGGTAGATAATGGGGACTGAGTGATTTGATATCTTGTATTGTTTAGGTAGCTCTTTTTCACATTTCACATCACGGATCCGGCCCACTCCATACACTCACTGCTCACTTACGTGACCATTGCTACTTTACCAAAAGCTAAGTGTACCAATGGATAACAATTCGAATTTACTCTCAATTGGTAAAGTAGGAGAAAGAGAAATTAGAATTGGTCGAGAGAGTCTGTCCACGTGGTTTGTGTACATACAAGAGCGAGGGAATAAGTAGTAGAGAGAAAGGGAAGCTTTCCAAAGCATCATCTGAGGCTCACCTCTGACAGCAAGTGTATAAGCTACAAAGACTTGAGTCAGAGTGAGAGAGAGTGCAGGAAAGACAGAAATGGGGAAGAAATGTTGTTGCTGAGCAATAGCTGAAGACCAGTGTGTGAAGGAAGGAAGAATAAAGAGTAGAAGAAATAAGGAGCAGGTGAGAGACGGAGAGAGCAAGTCTGTGTCTAGGTCCTGCTCTATAAAGCAGTGCTGATCCCTTCATCCCAGGCTGGACTCCGCATCTACACTCTGCTCACACGCTGATGCCAAGAGTAAGTAACTATGTTTTCATTGTGCATTAGCTGGTGTGCTTAATTAGATTATCTCCTGTCTGTTTGTGTTCTAGCAGGCTCAGCTTGCTGGTTAAGCTCTGTGTGTATGAGTGTGTGTGTGTGCATGGAGGAGAGTGATACAGTGGGAGAGAAAGACCATTAACACCATACCTTTTGTTAGCTCGTAGAATTCAGCTGATAACTGGGCATTTTTTGCATTTGATTGGTGCTTTTATGTTTACTGTCTGTCCGTGAATCTATTCGATTGATGGTTTAATTTTAGTATGCATCATTTGCAGTCCTAATGAGAACATTTGTATCATCCATCAGTACTTCTGATGGTCAGCTGACAACTCCTTTAGCTCTGCTACGTACGTAGGCTGCAGTAGAGACTGCTTCATTTGGAAATCAGATCATTTCTGCTACAATTATTGGTTTTAGCACCTAATGCTATTGCATTGTTTTGGCTGTGTCTCTCAAACTGCACTCAGACTGTTGTTTTAGGGGCATTACAGCCTTTTCCGCAAAGCTTGAGCTTTTCCTCCTCAATAACACTGACATATGTTTTTCTTCATTTATGTCATTAGCTTCCAAATACAGCTTGATGCATTTACAATACGTGTTCCAAGCTGCTATCAAATGCCATCTCTTTTTGTCCTGGTCTACTCTCTGTCGTTACCATGTTCTGTGGTAGTGACTTTTCTTCTTGCTCTGATACACTCATCTTTGGGACGAGTGATCTGCCAATGATCGACTGGCCATTTCATATTTTGATTTGCACCCTTGTCGTGTAACGGAGTTTGTTTAGGTCTTCAGTAGGCAGTACACTACTATACCCAACTGGAAACATTTGGGTGTTCACATGTTATTTGCTTTATTTTCTCTTTCTCACTCACACGCTGGGGGATCTCCTCCCAGACCTGGATCAGGGCATCAGTGAGCTCCTGGACAGACTGTGGTGCTACTTGGCGGCGTCGGATGCATCAATACATAACGTCCCAGAGGTTCGCAATTGGTTTTAGGTTAGTGGAATGTGCCAGTCAATGGCATCAATGCCTTCGTCATCCAGGAACACACTCTGGCCTCATGTGGCCAGGCATTGGAACTTAGGGTTTACTGCACCAGCGTCGTATCTGACAAAACGTCTGGGGATTTCATCTTGGTACCTAACAGCAGTCAGGGAACCATTGGCTAGCAGGTGGAAGTCTGTGCAAACCTCCATAGATATGCCTCCCCATCACTGACCCAACGTCAAACCGGTCATGTTGGATTATGTTGCCTGCTTTCATCTGTGAAGAGAAAAGGGTTCGATGGCGGACCTACCAATTCTGGTATTCTCTGGCGTAAGCAATTTGAGCTGCCTGCTGCGGGGCTGTGAATGCAAGTCCTACAAGAGGACGTCGGCCACCCTCACAGAGTCAGTTTGGTCAGAAACATGCACACCAGTAGCCCGCTGGAGGTCATTTTTTAGAACTCTGGTTGTGTTCCTACTGTTCCTTCTAGCACAAAAGAGAAGATACCAGTCTTGCTGCTGGGTTGATGCCCTTCAACAGCCCTCCTGTCTATGTCTCCTTGTGTAAAGGCCGGTCTCCTAGTATCTCCTCCCTGCTCTTGAGAATGTACGGAGGGACACAGCAAACCTTCCTGCGTCGACACGTATGGATGTACGTTCCTGGAGCAGCTGGACTGCCTGTGCAATCTGACTGGGCTGAAGGTACCGTCTTGTGCTAGCAGTAGTGACAAGGAAACTATCAAAAAGAATCAGTCAGGAGGGAAAGTAGAGAGCAAATGTCTGTGGCCACCACCTGCATAACCATTTCCTTTTGGGGGGTTTTCTTGCGGTTGCATCACCAATGCACCTGTTGTCACTTTCCTTTTCACCAAAACAGGTGCCATTGATTAACAATCGCCTAAGCTTTAACAATGTTTTTCTGCAGTTCAGAGACTAGATACATTTAAAATATATGAAAAACATGCAAACCTGTCTTACTCATTTGTATTTCCAAGTGTACACCCCCCTGGGAGGCAGACAGCTTATTTGCATTCTCATATCAGAGCCCATTACACAGCTTTAGTGGAGGAAGGTGGTTCAAAATGCTTCTATGGTCAGTGTTCAGACTCACACACTTTATTATTTAAGGTCTACATGACTGTGATTCCTTAATCAGTTGCCTAGGTTGTCACTGGACCAAGACCCTCCCTCTGTCAGACCATCGGTCCTGGGCAGTGTGAAGTGAGACACACTTGGATGACCATAAGCCCCTTTTACCAGTTTCACACTTCCGTCCAATGACAAGAAAAATATTCCTGGACTGGACTTTGGTCTGGTTTCATTTAGACATTTGTAGTATGATCGCTGTCATTGTGATGTGACCTGTGTATGACATATTCAGGCAATGTGTGTGTTTCTTTTTGTGAGGTTTTCAGGATAATCCCTGAACACGGTGCCTCAAAGGACTTCCTGTGGATTCATTATCCAGCTTCTGCCTAAACCAGCCTAATACCTGGTGTCAACATCTTTATAATCCAGCCTAATACCTGGTTTCAACAGCTTTCTAAACCAGCCTAATACCTGGTGTCAACAGCCTTCCAAACCAGCCTAATATCTGGTGTCAACAGCCTTCCAAACCAGCCTAATATCTGGTGTCAACAGCTTTCTAAAGCATCCTAATATCTGGTGTCAACAGCCTTCTAAACCAGACTAATACCTGGTGTCAACAGCTTTCTAAACTAACCTAATACCTGGTGTCAACAGCCTTCTAAACCAGACTAATACCGGGTGTCAACAGCTTTCTAAACTAACCTAATACCTGGTGTCAACAGCCTTCTAAACCAGCCAAATATCTGGGGTCAACAGCTTTCTAAACGAACCTAAAACCCGGTGTCAACAGCTTTTTAAATCAGCCTAAAACCTGGTGTCAACAGCCTTCTAAACCAGCCTGATCCTGATGGCCAGTTTGAATTGCGGTGACACCTTTTTGGTCCTTACGTGATCAGATTCCAAATGCAAATACAAAGCCTAGAATCGAGCAGTATATTTGAGAATTGCCAGTACATTGTTAGATACCCAATAGTTTATGAGATTCTATATGAGATCCCATCCGCATGGAATCAACTGCTAACAGAATCAATTAAAAATTTCTAGCAAAGGAATGCTACTGCCTAGGCCAATGCAGAGACAACCACTCTTATCTATGAAAGTACTATAAAGCCAAGATAAAAGAAGAAAGCAAATAAAGAGCACCATCATTGCCTGAACTGAGGTGACTGTGATATGTACTAACACACCTCTATTGCAGGTCAACGGTGATGTGAGCGGAGGGAAAGGGCTGAGTTAATGGCCTGGTAGATGGGGGTGCCTATAAGGTCATTTCCATATAAGTAGACCTGCAATTTGCAGATAAGGGATTTTGCAGAAACAAGTCCACATGCTAAACGTGATTATTAAAACTCCACCCTCTTTGCCATGTGATGGACATGGAACCACACATTGCGTAGTGGTGAGTGTTGGGCCAATAGCAGAAAGCTCACTTATTGGAATCTCAGAGCCAACAAGGTAAAGATATTTTTGTGTTCTTGAGCAAGACACTAGGCTAGTTTTGGTTAAGAGCATCTGCTGATTCAAATGTGTGTTTGTTCATATGGTTGTGTAGGTTTGTCTGTGTGGGGGGTGGGGGACAAAGGTATTTACATATTCTAGCAGCCCAACTTATTCCAACCAGAGCCAGGTTGAGGTTCACTGCTTTTATAGAGTGACTTCTGCTTCAAGGCTCAGCACTGAGAGGCTCTTTAATTGATTGAAAATGGTCTGTTAAATACCTGACTGCCAGTCAATCCAACAGCTGCATGATTTTTAAGACGTGTGAAGTAACATGGTTTGACTGGTTTATAGCTCTGGCTGGGCTGCTAATACGATCCTGTCACTGCAGAAAATTTTATCAGACAGAGGGACAGAGTGACTAGATATAAGTATAATGCCCTTTCCAGCTGTTTCGATCAGACCATCGACATATAATTAATTAGTAGTTATATATTTCAGGGGTTCATATATCCCCGCTTCCAGCCAGACGATGCCGCATGGCTCACCACTCAGGATATAACACAAGACCAGTGGAACAATACTGGCAAAACCCCAATGTAGTCTCTCTGTATATATTGCGAGAGACTAGTGACATACATAATGTCTAAAAACACCTAACATGTCTGTTTTTCTCAAATTTATCCTGAATAACTTAACGTGTCAATAACTATTTTCTTCTGTGACCAACAGGAAACGAAATGGAAGTATTCCTCATACTGTTGACGCACTAGAGACGCCCGGCGCATTCTCAGCTTCTGTATCAAGCTTGCTCATTATCAACGGTAGGAATGGCATCCAAATATGCATACCCCTTCAGCTCTTCTATTCGGCCATTACCTGTCACTGACACCTCTTTAAAAGACTCTCTTATCTGTCTCTCTCGTCATTTCCATGTTGTGTTCAGTTTTTCTCTCTTGTGTGATCGTGAAAGGTGTCACCAACCAGACTGCTCTAGTAGAGCAGGTGATTCTCAATTACTGGCATTTTGTATGTGCTTTCAAAGGCCTTAAGGCTACAGTAGTGACTTTCTATACCCACTGTATCTAGAAACTGCAATTAATCCAGACTAGTTAAATTGGGGTTTGAGATTAGATGGGGGGGGGGGCTTTCTACTCTCCTGTTGTATTTAAAAAGTTAACTGCTGGCCAGTGGAAGTAATGGAGATCCAATCCCCCAGGTATCATTTCAACCATTTGTGCAGGAGCTCAGCTCCCATCCAATTTATCGCCAGTCCAGACCTTATTGCAGTATGGTCTGTCTGTGCTTGGTCTGTCTGTGCATGGTTTGTCTGTGCATGGTCTGTCTGTGCATGGTCTGTCTGTGCTTGGTCTGTCTGTGCATGGTCTGTCTGTGCATGGTCTGTCTGTGCTTGGTCTGTCTGTGCATGGTCTGTCTGTGCATGGTCTGTCTGTGCTTGGTCTGTCTGTGCATGGTTTGTCTGTGCATGGTCTGTCTGTGCATGGTCTGTCTGTGCTTGGTCTGTCTGTGCTTGGTCTGTCTGTGCATGGTCTGCTTCAGCGTGCATATGTTTGGTGGTGATGGTGGTCTTGAGGGCATAGGCCAGCAGACCAGAGCAGCAGCTGCAGGGGGACACAAACCTCTTCATGCTCCTCCGCTTGGCTGACCAGAGGAAGGTCATGCAGGAGCCTGCTGCTGCGTCCGGGTGCTAGCCACAAGCGATGGGTCGTGGGGCATGTTCTCTGGCTCACGTCAGTTGGCTTTCGATTGACTCATCAGGGGGAACAATTGGAGACGAGCGGACGGAAGGGTGGGGTGGGCAAATCATTGTCAGAGCTCTCCAAAGTTTGGGGACAAACTGATTATATTCACTTTTAAGGAATAAGCCCCCAAATGTAGTGTTCTCGTTATACTGTTCGGGTAGCGATGTTCAAATTCCAGTATGTCCTGTATTTTTTGCTTGTAATTTCCCAGAACCACTGCGACAAAGCTGTTGCAAGCTGCTTTCTCCTTGTTAGTGAGCTTCTTGGGGAATTCATTGCACTTCAGGATCTTCTATCTGTGGTCCAATGAAGACATTGGCTTTGACCTTTGCCTCAGACAGCTTGGAGAAGAGATCTTGAAGTTACTGGAAGGCTGCCAACTCCTTATCTAGAGCTCTGACAAATGGTTTCATAAGGCCCAATGTGATGTGTGTTAGTGGCATCAGCACCTTTCGGGGTCCACCAGTGGCTCCCATTTGGCATGTTACCATTATGAAGCAGCTCGGCACTGAGGCCTCAGGATGAGCTGTCAATGAAGAGGCAGCACTCATTCTGATTATATGCGATTGTGGCAGAAGCAGAGCCCATCTCGACGTGGAACAAGCTGGAAAAAGGTTGGTGAAGCTTCCTCTGATCTGCGACTTGCACACTTTTATCCAACAAGTTCCACTGCTTTACTTTAGACCAAAAGAAAGCTTGGCATTGGACTTGGTGAGACTGAATCTGTCTGGAATAAATTATACTACACTGCTCAAAAGATTAAGGGAACATGTAATTATCACATTATAACACCAAATAAAATTCAGGCATATCAATCTGTTCAGTTAGGTAGCATAAGCAATTTTGAATCATTGTCACCTATTTTGGTGCAAATGAAAGTGAGAAAAGGTGCACTGGAGAGGCATCAGCTTGACAATCCCCATTAAGGGAATGGTTATGCAGGTGGTGGCCACAGACAATTGCTCTCTGCATATCCTTCCTGACTGATTCTTCTCTAGTTTTGCGTTTTGCTAGTGTCCTTGTCACTACTGGTGGCACAAGGCGGTACCTGCAGCTCGTTCAGGTTACACAGGTAGTTCAGCTTCTCCAGGATGTCGCAAGGTTTGCTGTGCCTTCCAGTTCAGTCTTAAGAGAATAGAGGAGATTCCAGGGGATGGGCCGTTACAGGATGGGAACTGAACAGGGCCATAGAAGGACATCAACCCAGACTGGTATCTGCTTCTTTGTTCGAGGAGGAACAGGAGGAACACTGCCAGAGCTCTCCAGCGGGCTACTGTTATACATGTTTCTGACCAAACTGTCAGAAACAAACTCCATCAGGGTGGCATGAGGACCTGATGCCCTCTAGTGGGACCTGTGCTCATAGCCCACCACTCTCTGACTCTGTGCCTCTTTGTAGTGTATGCTGGAGAAACTAGCTATAATTACTATAAGTACTTTTTTTAAAAAGCTGTAACAGGAGAGATCCCTCGTTCTTCTTCATGACCCTGTCCAGGTGTCTGTAGAAGGAAGGTTCCAACAGAAAGACAGAAGATGGGGCCAAAAAGGGGAAGGAACTTTTCTCACCATTTGAAAGCCTAAAAATGAGAACTTCCCATAATGTGCAAGGAAAGGCCAGTGAGCCAGAGAGATGCATAGTTATAGACAGTGGGAGGTGGAAACCCAGTTGACTCCCTCCCTTCTTACGTCCTAGCCTGTCAGTGTGTGAAATGAGGAAGAGATGGGAGAGGATCTCAGTGATGCACTTATGCCAACAGATGCAGACATACACATACACACACCCGTGCGTTTTAATGGACGTGCAGAGCGGTTCTGAGACATAAGTGGCGGCTGTTCCCGTAGTGTTTCAGGGTCAGTGGAATACAGTGTATTACAGTGCCCGGCTCGTCTGGCGGTCTGCACACTACACACACAGAGACAAACGCGTCTCTGCAGCATTTTGGGGAGAGTCTGAATTTTGGAATTATGACTTACCTCCGGATGACCAAGAGTGGCCTTGTGTTTCTCAGTCCTCCGGTTGTTGCACAGGATCAGAGGAGAAAACACAGTGATGTAAGTATTCACTCTGGCTGTTGCATACGAAGAAGGGACTGCTATATTGTAGGGCTGTAGTCTTGCCATGTTGCGTATCTGTATATCCACTTGCATTTAGCATTATTCTGTAGCAGTCTGAAGAGCTGTCCTTGTTTTAGGGCGCATATGTGTCTAATCGCATACTTTAATGTGTGAATATATTATGTGGACAGAGATGGGTTGAACATGAAGTTTACGGTTACTATACAGTTGAGGGTACAGTACAGGGCATGATTAGGTCAGGGTATATCTCTACTACAGTTTCCAGTGCTACTGTTACTCATTACCTTGCAGTGGGCTGTTTGTTTCAGGCAGAGTGCACATGCACATGAAGCATAGGTCAGCAGTAACCAGTCACCGGTTTGGTGGTGGGGGAGGGGGGGGTTTAACAGTATTATCTCTGTTTTAAGTTACAATCATTACTGGTCATTTGATCTGTACTTATGTTGGTTTTAAAGGCGGCACCAGGATCTCCGGATGTATCATGTGACACCGTTTGTTCACAGAAGCCAAACAAATAGGTTGCACCCATTGCTTTTCTGAGACAAGCCAGCGTTCGCCAGTCTGTGTGTAACTAATGTGTGAATATGTGTTAGTGCGTGGTGTGTATATGAGCCCCAACGGTCAGGCCTGGTGTTCCCATGGTAAATTGATGTTGTCATGTGGAAACATCAGCTAGACACCCTAGTCCACTTGTGTTACGCGGTATTGGGAAAGGGCCCAGCTGAACAACATGCTGGAGTGTCATTGGCTGTGTGACACTCTAGTTCTGCATTTTTATTTCAGAACCTGCCTTGCGTTCTGGTTGTAGGGTCCCACCAACGGGGTGTTCTGGATAGAACAACAGCCTGCCTGTTTGTTTTTATCTACTAAAATGAGTGTGCTTATCTGGGATAGACCCCATAGGTGCTATGTTGGCCTGTGGATATTCTTTCTCTTCATGAGATTCTGTTACCAGGGACAGAATGAAACCGGCAGATAATGGGAGTTGATAGTGAATGTAATTTTAATGAGGTTAAAGCATTGGTGTGGATATTTTTTATGTTCAGTAAGTCGGGAAGTCCCATAGGACTTGCTCAGTAGAAAGCTATTGATTAGAAATGAACAGTACTCCAGTACTCTAAAGCTGTGAAACGGATGTTTTCATTTGCTGACATATATATTCTCCAGTCTGTGTTGATCTGATGGGCAATGTGTGTTAATGTCAGTCAACAACATATCCTGAGTACAGGATATACTGTTAACACAGTCAGCTTAGATGGGAGGGTTGCTGTTTGAGATCTTAATGCTCCCCCACCTTTAGAATCTCTGTGGTGCACTCTGCCATCTCCTTCAGATGAGAATATCTGTTTCACGCTGATTCTTTTCCACATCCACAAAGGTATTGGGATGAACACAGGAGATGTGTGGACACTGCAGGCTCAGCTTATTTGAACCACCATTAAACCATTCTCCCTCTTTGATTGTCTTTCTCCTTCAGAGCTCGGACCTATTTGCAATGATCGAGAGGATCCAGGTATAGTAAGTTGTCTGAGGGCTCTGCTACACAGTATACACTCTTATAAATAGGTGCTAATTGGAAGCATACACTTCCTTTATGTTCTAGGCACACCTCTATTCACAAGTCACTGCAGATGTATTTGAAGCATTTTTTACATTGACATTCTTTATGACAGCAAATTACATATTGAGTCCCTCCTTCAAAAGTCTACTTTTACAATGGATCACCCTAATCATCTACATTGGAAAACACTCAGTAGCGAGTGCAACAAATCCTACCATTAACACATTGGATTAGTTCAGAAAACTGTTTCTAATGTATTTGTCTAGCATGAAATGTATCAATCAATTCAGAAAATCACCTTGCTGTAGAGCATAGTGGGAACTATAATATAATGTTCAATGTAGAACACTACCCCCTACTTCAAAGCCAAGGAATCAACAAAGAACCCCATATTTCAAAGTAGATCTTGCCTCAATACCAACTGTTGTCTTCAGAAAATAATGATTTAGATCAAAAGGGTAATTTCTTCTAAGAGTCTACAGTACTTACTGCTTTGTCTTCTATACACTTTCACCTGTGTTTTGAAAGCCTATGATTCTTAAGTGTCTTTGTCCTGTTGTCTGTGCAATGCATTTTTGTAACGCTGCAAGCTCTTAGAGATGTTGGTGTCTAGGAGACATTATGAGCATTGCATTGTTAAGTACATAACTGACACAGATCTTAGTGGTTTGATGAATTACTATTGGGACTACAATTCTGCATCAACAGTTTCTGTATATGTGTAGTAAGTCTAACTATGAGCTTTAAACTGTTCTGGTTGGAACCTTGTTTACCTACATTTAAGTGTGCTAAATGACTAGAATGTCCTTGTGTTTTCTTTGTTCACTCAGTTTTAAGTAAGGCCCTGGTTGTTGGTGACACCTTTCCTGTGGTCATCATTCACTCACCCTGTCTTCTGCTTCAGTTACTTCTCTCTCGTATATGTTTCAATCAAGTGTCTGCTGTGAACATTTCATATTAAAGTAGAATATTGAATATACAACTATAACTTAAGTTATTTACTCATTTTTGTACAGACAAGACTTTGATGTTGCTGTTTTAAAACAGGTGTTCCTATAGGCGTTTATGAACATTATGTGAGTAGCCTAAAGGTCAAACACTCATGTGTTTCCCAACATGGATCTCCATATGAATCATTATGTTGAAACCCTATTACCTAATAATACAATTTGTGCTCTTTGCTTACTCATGAAATTGTTAATATATTGAAACAATTAATTGACATTTATCTCTGGGCTTACTTTTCCTTTACACTTGAATACTACCAGTGTTTTTTACAAAAAAAGAATGCAAGGACAATAGGTCAGTTATTTCTGTCCTGTGTATGTCACCAGGACCCTGACGTGCCTCTACCTCCTTTCACAGGGCAGCAGAATGGACGAGCAGAGATGCATTCTCCCTCCACCCCTCAAAGTGAGTCTAATCCGTCTTCACATGTTTCCACTGACTTTCAGAATAGTGAACAATAAATATGTGAATATATTGTTACACATATTGCGCTGGTCACTCTACAAACAGGTTGTTTTTATGTGGTTGGCTTTGTAACGTCAGTGTATTGATGTTACAGTGTATCGCGCTTTCAACATAAAAGTTACCTTCTGCATAAATATTTTTTGTTCACTATTACGACATGTGATTTTCTCTGCAGACAGAGGAGGACTATATCCCTTACCCCAGCGTTCACGAGGTAGCAACTTTCTCAAAATTAAATCTGTCTCACATGTAAATCAGAGAGAATCCGTATTATATTATAATGGACTTTATCTGCTATTAAAGGGCAACCTTTGTATTGTGTTCATTTTCACATTATTTTGTTAACCTGTGGTGGGTATCAGGTCCTGGGGCGTAAGAGCCCCTTTCCCCTAATACTACTGCCTCAGTTCGGAGGCTACTGGATTGAAGGGACCAATCACAACGCCACACCTGACCCTGAGCAGCAGCCATGTGCCGCCTCCCACATCAAGCTGGAGACCAATAGCACGGCCAATATCTACAGGAAAGAGTTCATGGGCAAGGTGTGCCTCATCTTATCACAGCCTTCCCGGCTTTGTTATTTATTCCAGCTGAAATTGGACCTAAAAAATGTGGTTTAGATGCACTTGTGGATGCTTGTGAAATGTAAATAGTTTGCTAAATAATGCTAATTGTATAAATATGTCTATGCAATTTTTACAGGCTAAGCCTACATCCATTCAATCTCTAGTATGGAGTTTGTGTTTCTTAAAATATCAAGGTGTCTTTATGATTTTACCACTTTTGAGCTGGAGGGCATTGAAGTTGAGAGGGAAATAATGACTAGTTCCTGAGGCATGGATAATGATCTGTAATCTGAGGGAATGTCATGGTGATTTCTCTACAGGAACATTTCAACTACTACTCTATGGACACTGTCCTGGGACACGTGGTCCTCTCCGTGATGTACGAAGTCATCGGTGAGCAGGAGCATCTTCGCCTACTTCTTAGGTACAGAGTCCTACTTTATTACTCTCCCAACTGCACTCTCTTTAGGTTTTAGTTTTTAGAAGTGGTGACAATGTGTTCCCCAGTCGTTGGCTGAGCAATGCACTCACCTTCTAGTGCATATGTGCTGGCAAGAACCTCTTGGATAGACGAGCAGTTTGATAGGAAAATGTACTATTTGGATTGCTATACCATCAACATCACAAGGCTTTTCAAGCTGGTCCTAGGTGTTTTTTTGTGGATTCATTTATTTGGCTTTGATGCCCCAGGATCTGTCCAAGTAGGTGATGTTTCTGTGATATGATTGGAATCTCTTTCTTTGTGGACTCCTCAGCCTTCAACTAGGGTGCCGCACAAACACTCCCAGGACATTAGAACTATTACTGGGTACTCGCTTACAAACACACCAATCACCCTCCAATAGGATCACTTCATTTCTTAACTCCATGTATTGACTAATAATGAAGTAGCCAAGGGGTCAAGACTCCAGACATGCTGTGAAATCATTTTACAACCCTAACCAGTGCACTTTAGGGGTTAACTGGGCAGTTTACATGCTGATGGTAGAGTCACCAGCCTAGTAACCAGCAGCCACTGAGCTGTGTCCAGAACCGCACCTTAAACTGTGTGGAATAAAGGTGTGGAGATAATCTAGTTATGTTGGTGTGCTTGCATTGGTGCTTGCATAGTGTATGGCTGAGAGTTGTTTTGCTAGTATGTGGTAAATCTGTGGACAGTACGTTGGTACCTACTCTGCAATTACTGAAAGATATTGTTTGAAAATATTGTGTTTCTTCTAGTTGGTTCTAAAATAAGACGGGCTGTTCAAATCACTTTTGTACCAACACATCAAAGGAAAGATTCCATGGTTTTGAATCACATTTGCATCAGCACAGCATCCTCTAGAGACAGAATGCTAAACATCTCTGACTGTTCAAACGTTTTGCCTTTTAGGACCAAATTAAAAACCCACCACGATGTGATTCCTATTTCCTGCCTGACAGAGTTCCCCAACGTGGTTCAAATGGCCAAGGTACAATGATGCACAAAAGACAACATTCTCCTTCCCAGTGGACAACTGAGGGGAATAGATTTAGATTTTAAAACAAAAGTTATTGCATACATTTTAACTAAAGTACTTTGTTGATTTTGTAGCTGGTGTTTGAAGAAGTTAACGTGGACAGATTTTACCCAGTCCTCTACCCAAAGGTAGGTACTGTATTTATATTTAAATCATTGGCCCAGCAGCTTTGTTTGTTTAATACAATTCTATGAATATTTTATGTAAGTAATAGTATGGTCCATAAAGGAGCATTTATTGGGAGGGTAGACCCCAGGTGGGGAGAATGGGCAACTTCACCTCTTCTAGACTGACCCTGAGCATTGGAACCCCTCAGGGCTGCGTACTCAGTCCCCTTCTGTACACCCTGTTTACACATGACTGTGTGGCGACACACTGCTCCAACGTCATACTTAAGTTTGCAAACTACACCACCATCTTGCGTTTCATCTCCAACAAGGGTGAGATATAATACTGAGAGGAGGTAGGGCTTCATGGTGGCAGGACAACAACCTCTCTCTTAGCTTCTGCAAGACATCAAGTTTTTCGGTGTCTTCATCAATAGTGACCTCACCTGGTCAAGGCAAGCAGACTGTGGTAAAAACTGCTCCAAAGCGCCTATACGTTATGAGGAGAAGTTTTGGCATGTCTGCAAAGCGATGATGAGGAGCACATCATGGGCTGCCATTTCCCTTCCATGCAAGGCTTCTACCACACACAATGCCTTAGGACAGCACGGAACATCATAAAAGACTACAGCCACAGTCTGCACACACTGCTGCCGTCTGGTAGACATTATCTGAGTATCACGTCAGACACATAAGGCTCCTCAACCAACAACACTGATCGGTTGATCACATGAACACTTCATATGCTCTGGTTACTTTATATGTTCATTGATGTATTTTAGCACATTTTAAGATATCCATTTACAGGCACTACAATGCTTATAACCTTTTGTTCTCAAAGAATTCCACAATGTACAGTATTGATTTTAATATTTAATTTATTTAGATCCAATGTGTGATTTAAGTGGCTTTACCAACTGATAGAACATAGGTGTACTTACTAACTGACAGATCACAGGTGCATTTACCAACTGGTAGAACATAGAACCTAATTGAGAAGTTTCGTGGTTTGTGTTTCTGTCCATAGAATGTGCCTTTAATGCTCATCACTTTCATTTTAACACTTCTGAATGTACTATTTTACATTTTCCAGGCCTCAAGGCTCATTGTCACTTTTGATGAGCATGTTATCAGCAACAACTTCAAGTTTGGAGTCATATATCAAAAGTTTGGCCAGGTGAGATTTTTTAATTTTAGAATCCTGACCTCTCATTCACACATGTTACAATCTAACTGAAAAAAAAAACTTTTAAAAAAGGAAAATTGTATAGAAAGTGTCAGCTACTAAAGCTGACAAACTATGGACAAATAGCTAAATGTAAAGACAGGCAAGAATGACAGTGATTCACCTTGCCAGTTCTATGACTGGATAGAACCCTTTTAACTGTTAAGCTTTAAAGAAATAGTAAGAACAGCATTGATGATGTTGAAAACCATCCCTTAGCAATTTCAAAATATTTGTAAGGTGTACCGATTAAGCCTATATGGGAGCAAGAAATGTTTTATAACTGCTCAAAGGTTAAAATGACATGCCTCTACATGCTTAACCACTAGCAGAATTCAGGTGTCTGAGATGTTGGTCCTCTTAAGCTCAGGAACTTTAACATCTCTCTGCAGACCACAGAAGAAGAACTGTTTGGAAACAATGACGAGAGTTCGGCTTTTGGGGAGTTCTTGGAGTTTCTGGGTGACAAGATTGAGCTCCTTGATTTTAAAGGGTAAGAGGTGACAAGTGAAATTGACATAGCAGATGATAGACTAGTCATGACATCCTTCAGTTTGACACTACAGTCCTTCAGAGCAAAAAAGAATACATCTGTGTATTTTTATAGATAATGTATTCTTTTACTCTCTCAATTTATAGCAGCATAATATTGACAATGCGGACATTGTGATTGAGTGGAAGGGAATGTCCTCCCTTGGAATTCCATGCATGATGGATAGATAGAGTGGCGTGAAGAGCCTGTCTGAGCTGAGAGGATCTGTGCTGCTGCTGTAGTGTTTAGATTTGTTTTCTGACTCTGCAGGTTCAGAGGAGGACTAGATGTCACCCACGGCCAGACTGGAACGGAGTCGGTCTACACTAACTTTCACAACAAGGAGATTATGTTTCATGTATCTACCAAGCTACCCTACATTGAGGGAGACTCGCAACAGGTAGTCTTTCTAGCCTCTCAACACCTCTTTCAAAAGACTGGGGGCATTAGTCTAGGATTTGTTGTTTGAGTGTGGTTGCTTGAGGCAGACAAATAAAGGACGATTGGACAGTCAAGAAAATAGTTGACTTTCATAGAGGGAATTGGCAGAGATCTCAATAGTCTGATAACCTACCAGGTCGTTTGCTCAGTCGACTTATAGATATCCTGTCTGTAATTATGTATGCCAGTAGCTATATTGGATTTGTATTGTGCTTTTTTTAATGAGAAACATCACAGGGTAATTGGTGAAGCAGACACCACAGGCTCACAGTTAACTTTTATGTGCTAAACAGAAGAAGTATCTATTCACCAGGATTCAATGTGTGCTGGCTTGCTTGCTGGCTTGCCTGTTTGCAGGCCAAACAAATTCAGTATGACCTTTTCAGTAGGTGGGCTAATGCTGTGATTTCATTGACAAAACATGCATCTTACGCTTTACGAAATGTCCATGTATTTGCGGTTTGTAGCACAAAAACAGATTTATTAGTGGACGCAGCGACATAATGTGTTCACAGACAGTGGTTTTTGTGTTCCTGAGCCGGTATAGTCATTTCCACTACAGAATCATGTAGAATTAATGCAGTGCCGGTTTTGAGCCTTGTCCACTGCGTACAGAGACTGTATTTTCTGAATGTTTTTGTTTCTTTTCTGTATTTTCTATGTACTGTATTTAATGAGATTTCTAAACACGGTTTGAAGTTGAGTATAGTTATTCTTAAATTGTTGCATTAATTGCCTGCACAGTCTATCACAGTGGGGCAAACATCTTTGGTGGTGTATTTTGTGACAAAACTGATATTTTAACTGAACAGTAGAATGACCTTTTGTTGTCCCCACCACAAGGTTCACCTGTGTAATGATCATGCTGCTAAATCAGCTTCTAGAAATCAGCTTCTCTCAGGTGGATAGATTATCATGGCAATGGAGAAGTGCTTAGTAGCAAAGATGTTTTGCACTAAATTTAAGAGAAAGCTTAAGAGACATCTTTATATCTGCATGGAATAGTTTATTTTCCCACTTATGTAACATGGGACCAACACTTCACATGTTGTGTTATTTATGTTTTGTTCAGTGTATATTCTACTTGGGCTGTGCGAGGAGCATCTGTAACACAGGAGAGCGATCATAGTTGAGTGAGTAGGGTTGAGGAGATTGTCCTAAGAGAGATAACTGGAGAGTTGGCCCGGGACCGCACTAACTTGTTTTGTAAAGGATATAGAAACAATAGTATTTTGTCAGAGCAGACAGTTGTAGGTATCTTGAGGAGAGGAGCCACTCTAGCATTCATAAAGAGAAGGGGAACTGAAAAGACAATCATTTTGGTTATGAATCTAGTGTGGTCCATTCGACCAGTGTTATTCCGGACATGTACTGCATGGAGCATCGTTTGCATCGTTTACAACAAAATAAAATGGAATGACAACGTAAAGCAATAATTGACATCTGAATATTCCCCGGGTTATCCGCTCTTTCTGACACCTTTATTCCCTACTCCTGATGGTGTTCACTTTACACTCTTTAAGACTGTTGTGGCCGGGGGATCTTGTGACGTCTCCGGAAACCCGCCTTGCCTCGTGTGTTTCCTTGACCGGTCACACCACATCTGATACTCTGATGATAACGCTGCAGAACAACTTGGCAAAGGAAAACCCTTCCCTTCAACGCAGGCAATACCTAAGAAAATTAGGACAAAATGACAGGCCCATTAAACCTAGTTTATTTATCAACTATCCGCTAGCGGCAAGTTACTTGTTCAAAAACAGCACTAAACAATAGAATAGGAGAAGAACGTACAGACGTAAGTGCTACAGTTAATGTTCATAATGCTGACCCAGATTCCTGTGCGTTTTGCAGCTGCAGAGGAAAAGGCACATAGGCAACGACATCGTGGCCATCGTGTTTCAGGAGGAAAACACGCCCTTTGTGCCAGACATGATCGCCTCCAACTTTCTGCACGCCTATGTGGTGGTGCAGGTGGAGAACGCCTGCTCAGAAGACGTCACATACAAGGTACTGGAAGCCCAGGGACGGGCATCACCTGTCTACCCTCAGTCTACAACAGGGTTTTGGGTACAACATGACAGGGTTTTGTTTTAGATAGGCCTTTTTTTTAATCTAGGCCACTGTTTTTAGTTAAGTAATACACTGCTCAAATAAATTAAGGGAACACGTAGTAATTACAGCAGAAGGACCATTATCTGCTCCTTTTGCGAGGAGGAACAGAAGGTGCACTGCCAGAACCTCTCAAAATGGCCTACAGCGGGCTACTGTTATACATGTTTCTGACCAAACTGTCAGAAACAAACTCCATGAGGACCTGACCTGATGCCCTCTAGTGGGACCTGGGCTCATATCCCAGCACTGTGCAGCTCCATTGGCGCTTGCCAGAGAACACCACAATTGGCGCCCCGTTTCACCATTAACAATGAGTGCATGTGACAGACGTGAAAGATTCTGGAGACCCTGTGGTGAACGTTGTGGTGCCTGCAACATCATCCAGCATGACTAGTTTGGCGGTGGGTCAGTGATGTCCTTGGAGGGTGGCACAGACCTCCATGTGCTAGCAGTACCCTGACTGCTGATAGGTACGGGTTGAAATCCTCAGACCCATCGTCAGACCATTCGCTGGTGCCGTGGGCCCTGGGTTCCTCCTGGTGCCGGTCAATGTCGGGCCTCATGTGGCCAGAGTGTGTAGGCAGTTCCATTGATCCAATTGACTGGGACGTTCCCAGACCTGGATCCAATTAAGGTGGTTTGGGTTGTTACGTCATTTTGTTCTCAGCTAATTACAGTAAAAACAGAAATGTTTTTACTTTATTATATTTCATTCATCAAGATGTGTGATTTAAGTATTCCCTAAACATTTTTGATCAGTGTATATTCCTCTTTCTTTTCTTAAAAAAAGCACGTGATGGCATATGGGTGTCATTTGGATACATTTCACCTCTCTTTTACCATTCCAGGTGTCTGTTACAGCAAGAGATGATGTGCCTTTCTTTGGACCTGCTCTACCGGACCCAGCCATCTTTAAAAAGGTGAATAGTCTCTATAAATAATGCAACAGTCCATAAGTCCACGAAACTGGCCCATGTTCATTGAAACCTTCTTTCCCTTCCTCTCCAAGGGACATGAGTTCCGTGAGTTCCTGTTCACCAAGCTGATCAATGCAGAGTTCACCTGTTACAAGGCTGAGAAGTTTGCCAAGCTGGAGGTGAGAGCAGGGCTGTGCGATGGCCGGACAAGCCGTGTGTGGCTCCTCTTACTGTCCAGAGTGAGAGTGTCTGTGTCATTACTGAAGACTGGACCTTCTGTAGGACTGTTTATGGCTGGATTATCCGGTGACATCTGTGTGCATCTGTATGCACGTGTGTTTGAGGGATTGGAACTCTATTGCGCCTGTGCAAGTGTTTTTATCAAATACATCTCGATAGTTGTGACAGTAGCAGTGTGTGTGGTTGACAGGAGCGCACAAGGTCGGCCCTCCTGGAGACGCTGTATGAGGAGCTGCACATCAACAGCCAGGCCATGATGGGCCTGGGCGGGGAAGAGGACAAACTGGAAAATGGCGGTGGTGGGGGATTCTTTGAGTCCTTTAAGGTAAGAACGCCCCCCCCCCCCTCCCCCCCACCGATTACAAGCAGGCATAACCATGACGTTTTTTTCAGGAAGGGATTCTGGGTATTCAAACATGAAAAAGTCTGAAAGGAGAGGAAGCACTAGTGTCAGAGCTTTCTGACAGTTCCCTGGTGGTGCCGGACATTCCCCAGTCAGCTGCTGCCAAATCATATCATGTACGTGTCATGTGAGGGGAGGTTTCCTGTGGGTGTGCCTACTCTACTCCCATTCTGGGTCTCTTATCATTGACCATTAGAGTGGTTGAGTATGACGCATGGCCAGGGCAGTCACCCATGCCAGTGGATTGTGTCTCTGAGTGCTGATATGGTCTCTCATTAGGGAATTGATGATGACACTGCACAAAAGGCTTCGATGTGCTACTCCACTCTTTTCCTTTCTGGCTCAGTCTTGAGTTCCTCTGTCTCCCTCCCTATTTTAGCTGTTCTCTCAGTATCTCTCTATACCTGCACATCATTTATTGATGGGTCTTTTGGGCACCTGCATAATATTGAATAATTATTATGCACTCAGACTTGGACCTCTCCTCTTGCACTAATATACTTTGCATAATACGTGTGTCCAAAAAATTAAGGGAACACTTAAATCACACATCAGGTCTTGATGTACAAAATGTATTATAGATTGAATCTATAAAGCTTTACTCTACCTTGTGTAATTAGTCGAGAATAAAAGGACAGAACAATGGTCAATATAAACCAAAACCTCTACCACTTGTGGGCGGAATTCAAACTCAAAGTAAACTATCGAAATCACAGGCTGTTCCAACTTGCATGAATTTCATCAACTCATAATGGGGCTCAGTAGTGTGTTGGGCCCCACGTGCCTGCATGCACTCCAGACAACCACTGTATGGGCCCCCACGTGCCTGCATGCACTCCAGACAACCTCTCTGCATGCTTGTGAAGAGACGGCAGATGGTGTCCTGGGGGATCTCACTGCACCAGCGTAAAGTCTGATGATGGGACTGATCCCAGTTCCTAACAGCAGTCAGGGTACCATCGGTTAGCTAGAGGTCTGTGAGACCCTCCAAGGATATGACTCCCCAGACCATCACTGACCCACCAACAAACTGGTCATGCTGAATGATGTTGCAAGTTCACCACGGCGTCTCCAAACACTTTCACGTCTGTCACTTGTGCTCAGTGTGAACCTGCCCTCATCTGAGAAGAGAACGGGGCGACAATTCCTGTGTTCTCTGGCGAAAGCCAATGGAGCTGCACGGTGCTGGGCCGTGAGCACAGGCCCCACTTCTGGATGTCTCCCCTGATGGAGTCTGTTTCTGACAGTTTGGTCAGCAACATGCTGGTATCTACTCCATGTCCTTAAGACTGTACTGGGAGATACAGCAGACATTTTTGTGACAGCATGTATGGATGTGCCATCCTGGAGGAGCTGGACTACATGTGCAACCTGAATGGTAGTGACACACAAAAAATGCAAAACTAGAGAAGAATCAAACAGGAAGGATAAGGAGAGAGCAATCGTCTGTGGCTCCATCTGTAAAACCATTCCCCTTTGTCTGGGATGTCTTGCTTGTGCCTCTCCAGTGTACCTGTTGTCACTTTCATTGGCACCAAAACAGGTGACATTGATTAACAATCACTTATGCTTTCTATCCGGACAGATTGATCTGAAGTTGAATTGATTTGGTTTGATACAGTGATGAGTGTTATTTTTTTTAGCAGTATATTTCGTCATCTCTCTCACTCGTCTACACTGCCCCCAAGTGTTCAGACGTGGTTCTGCACAACCTCCGTGACAGAGTACCATTAGAAGCAGTGTCAGTGTAAAAGGGGGCGTTTCCACAATCTCCGACCAACTCCTCTTTCTCTGTACTCTGTAGCGGGTGATCCGCAGCCGAAGCCAGTCTATGGATGCCATGGGCCTCAGTAACAAGAAGCCACACGCTGTCTCCACTAGCCTCAGCGGCAGCTTTACAGAGAACCCCAAAACCCCAGGGATAGTAAGTAACCATTTTGGTTTCATCAGATCAATGTGTCTAACTACTGACTCAGCTGTAGAATTCACTGGCTGACCCTCCCCTAACAACACGGAACACCAACTACCCCTAACAACACGGAACACCAACTACCCCTAACAACACGGAACACCAACTACCCCTAACAACACGGAACACCAACTAGCGCTAACCCTAACCCAAGGAGGCATTGGCCGACACTGACTGTAGAAAATGCCCCTACTCCTTCGTTCTACCCCTTTTAACACTCTGTTTCATTTATAGTATCGTGAATACTCACCTTCAAAGTTTTTCTTTTCTCAGGGCATTCTCAAATACCATATTCATTCCATATGTCGAACCCAGTCCTTAGGGGCCGTATTCACAAAACATCGTAAGGCTAAAATTAGCTGATTGATAGTGATTTGGGAGCTACTATGTGTCTACACTACTTGGCCACAGGGAAAATACAGCTATGCAGTGCAGACAACCTATGTACATCGCACTCATCAGTCAGTAGAATATTACATTAAACAATAAATTCCCTCCCATGACCCCACATCGTAAACAAATCATTCAGTTTCCCCTTGTAGTTCACCAACAACGAGGAAACAAAGCCAACTACACAGCCGTAGCTAAACCACACGGTGTACAGCAGTTGGGAACGGGGTTGGGAACGTGCATTTTTTTTCCGAGCTGACAATTAGCTGAACATACACTAAACTATTTCAGTATATCATTCTGGGTGTCATGTTTAATCAGTGACACTTGGCCTACATTTGTTTTTTTATATATTTATTTCAATATGGCAACATGACACATCATTCTACTGTATTAGCAACCCCTCCCCTGTCAGCCAATCACTGTGGGCGTAGTAAGTGCGCTTGTTCGTGGAACAAACCACCATCCATAGCAACAGGGTCAACCCCACCCTTTTTCTTAGCTTTAGAGTTCTCCTCATTTCTGTTTGCAGCAGCTTTGTGAATAGTTTTTAGAGGAAATGCTTAGCTAGAAACCTTTGGGAGGCCTCTTAGTGGTAAAACATATTTTGTGAATACGGCCACAGTAATAGTAGGTGCCAATTGACTGTGTATTGGTATACATAAATGTTTAACCTGCACACAGATCTGATGACGTGCAAAAGCAGGGTCATGTGTGCTTTTTGGCAAGCGTCTCTTACTTGATCGATCCCAAAGAATCTGTAACCCTTTCAGCTTATCTCCAAGCTTATTTGACTCTCATAAGATACTGGAGAAATTTGTTTAGGTGTCTGACTACCCAGAGTCCCTGCCTTGTGATTGTGCTGGCATGTGTGTTGCATGCGCCTCTCTATGCAGCCTAGCATTAGCACAGCATGAGGCCTGTCGGTCAGTTGTCAAGTAATTATTACACAGTCTCCTTTAAGACACCGGCCTTTCAATTGTACTCAAGATGTCAGATATCGAGAGGTCTTTCCTCTGTGCCTCTCAGTAGCTTCCTATTAACCCCCCTAAGTCTTCCTCTGTCCCTCTCAGTAGCTTCCTATTAAACCCCCTAAGTCTTCCTCTGTCCCTCTCAGTAGCTTCATATTAACCCCCCTATGTCTTCCTCTGTCCCTCTCAGGAGCTTCATATTGATCCCCCTTTGACTTTTCTGTTTTCTCTTACTCTTTGCCGTTCAGTCATTACTTGTCCCAGGGAAAAGTCCCAGTAGATATCACGGACGTCGCGGCAGTGCCATAGGGATAGGAACGATAGAAGAGGTTCATGTATAACTCTCTCTTATATTTTGATGTATCCCTCTGTTTTTCTTCAGTTCGTTGTCTCTTTGCATTAGTCAATAACTGTTGCATTCTGCATTAACCAATATTTTTATAGACAGTTATGAATGAAGTATTTTCATGTGGATCGTAAGGAAGCTATACTTGTTATAATTTAGGATTTAAGAGTATCCATCACAAAAATGAAAAGGTTCCTACTGACTTCTTATGGAGGACCAAAGAGGTCAAAATTAAAAGAATATCTATAATCTATTGATATATATATATATATATATATATATATATATCAATACTTTTTAAATAATGTATTAAATATATTATTTTAAGTGGTACATATTTTTTATTTTATAATTTCATGGCATGTTTCCTAATACCAAGTTCTTTTTCATAATTCCATGGCCTACTTCATTACTTCGTGGTATTATTCATAATGTAGTTTTTCATGATCACAAGGGATTTGTCAATCAATGCAGGTGGGTGATCTTAAGCCTATCCTTTTGCCTTCATTGGTCATGGCTACAAGGGAGCTTATGCTAACGGTAGAGCAAATTTATTAAGCACCTGCTTGCTTGAGCCAATGTTTCCAAATGGGGAGGTTTCTTGACCAAGGGGGCTATTTGTAATGACAGTGTGCGGTGAAAAATGTGCTTTGATTGTATAGAAAGAAACTGGCGTTTGGACAGTTTTCTGTTGAGTCTCCGGGTGATAACGCAGTTTACTGTCAATGAAATCTGGCAACCCTGGAGTCAGCACGGAATGTTATTGTAGCCAGTGTCATGGCAAATGAAGCACTAATACTTGTGATGCAGTTCTGGAAGTTAATTTATTAATTTGTTTTCTGCTTTACGAGATACCAATTTGCTTCCATTGCTAGTCACACTGCCAAAACAGGTGCGCTATCTGTTTACAAAGATATACAACCGAGCGGAATCGAAAGAAAGCGCAAGCGGTGAAACGTCTACTCTCGTGGCACTGG
>JACXGK010000341.1:95619-121340 GCA_016801125.1 Novumbra hubbsi
ACCCCCCCCCCCCCCACCACCACCACACCCTAACACAAAAAAACAGTTCCGACCCCTAAAACGTCTAAAACTACAGAATAACAAAAGTACATTGGTAAAACTATTTGTTACATAGGCATTCATCCACCACCTTCATATCTGGTCAAACCGACTTTCACTGAAACAACAACATTAAGTTTGTGGTAATTGTGACCCATTCTTCTTGGCAAATGTGTTCCAGTTGGTTGCACATTTTTCAATATTATAATGCCTCAGATTGAGATCAGTACAGAATTTCAATCCTGTCATCTCAGGATGATGTGTATGTTCAAGCTTGTGCCATTGCTCTTAGATTTGGGGCCTAAGAGCTCTATTTTGGTCTCATAAGACCATAACACTCTCAGAGTCTTGTCATTTTCAACAATGACTTTCTTTTTGCCACTGTCTCACAAAGGCCACTTTTGTAAAGCACCCAGGCTATTGTTATAGCATGCACAGTGTCTCCCAGCTCAGCCATTAAACACTCACACTTCCATTGTGTTCGAATCCTGTTGGACGCCCCCCTGACTGGTGCTATTCTCTCTCTCTGATATTGATATTCCTTTTCTTTTTAAAAGGTCTGTTCTTCACTTGTTCACAGTAACGCCATATTCTTTCATGTCTTCTTAATGGACATTAATGTGCTCTGAAGGATATTTGGTGGCACCACCACTGAATAAGTTCTCCTAGTATAGGGGGGATTAATAATTTTTCAATTAATAATTGTTCTGTGTTGCATGTGTAATTTATTTAAAACAATATGCAGATTTAATTATCCCACTTTGACATTATGGACTTTTTTGTGTTGGTTAAATACATTTTGCTTTGATGCATAACACAACAACATAGAAAAGTCCAAGGGGGCAAAAAGCTGACACCACTGCACATTACAGCATCTTTGAATTTAGAAGCCTGATCAATGACCCTCCAATAGTGGGGTTTTTAATAAGAAAATATGACAGCAAATGTAATGGTTTACAGGTAGAAGCTAATAGATAATTGTGTCCTTGTCAGGGCAATGTATTTGTGTGTGTGTACTAGTAGCTTGCACAGCACAGGGGTTGAATATATAAGGGTTTTCAACAAGCAACATATTTTCCACCATAAAACCATTGTCACCATACAGTAATTGACGAGTTTCAACTTATGAAAATTAAAATATCTAACAGAACAAAATGTGAACTTATAATGTGAACAATAATAATAAGACAATTAGTCATTCTACCAAACATAGAGAAATGGGGGGCCTCTACCTGGACATAGTCGTTTTCTGCCAGGAGTTTCTCATCACTCAGAATCTCATCGACAGTAATCTCCTGTTCCGCTCCAAGACCTTTTGGAAGCAAAAATCAGTGTTACTGAGAGACAAAATACAGACATTACTACAGTGATACACACCGCAATAAGGCCTGTAACAGAAGGTTTACCATCAAACATCTTGGCCTGTCCATGCCCATCGTTCCGCAAACCCCTGAACAATTTGCAGGCTGCATCAGGACTGGCGAGCAACAGCCGGAATCCCTAAGCAGACAGAAAGTCTAAATACGCTGTGGACGTCCTTGGAAAACCAGAGAGCCTTATAATAAGATGAGCTAACGCTAATGAGTCCAAATGCTAATAAATGAGATTAACATTTCAGGTGATCAAAATATCTCACTAATTTCAACTCGAGATAAAAAAATCACAGTGTTTTAACAAGTCTTTTTTTAAAGAGTAAAATCAAAATACAGTACTGTTTATGTAAGGAGTTCTACCTTTTTGTCAGGAGCTGGCACAAAAGTCATGAATTCATCCACATGTCCAACAAGGAGCCAGTCAGAGTACAGGGCAATGGGCTTCTGGACTTTCTGAGCCCACAGGAAGTCTTGCACTACTTTAGTCATGTTGCGGCCCTTAGTGGCCCTGAAACGTGAGACAGCCTCATCACTGCTAGCAACAAACTGAACATTCAGCCTTTAACCGTAGACATTTTTACCATCAAGGTTATTTCAATGAGAAAACAAACTGCGCAGTAAAAGCTAATATTGTTATCTTGAAACCAGACATCGCCTTTGAAGCAGCTAATCTCCTTGAACATTGGTATGTTACACTCACGTGGGAAAGGCCACTCCAATGATAATCCTGCCCAAAGGATAGTTTCTTCCATTTACAGTAACTGGAGGGCTAACCTCCAAATTACCAAAGGAGTCCAGACTGCTCACTTCCTCATCATACGCTGTCCTGGTCACATAGCCAAAGTCTGGTCCCTGAGGGCACCAGGCAGGGACAGGTTGAGGCACAGATCTGCCACACGCCACAATGCAAAGACATGCACATCCAACTCCAGGTGCTGTGGATGTCGTTTCTTACCAGTAGCATCTCATAAGGGAAGTCCTGTAGTCCCCCGTCTCGTGGAGAGTCAAGCACAACAGGGAAACCCTGGTGAGGGGAGTCAATGTAGCCAATCTCAATCTCATCCTGAAACAGAACCTTCCATTACATTTCTTCACGTTTGAGAAGTTAGAAAAAAATCATACTGGTGTCTTTGATTTAAAGCTGTGAAGAGGGTTGGCCAGTATGGAGGCACTCATGCATGTGGGCACAATGTCAATGCAATAAATATTAGGGCTTCTGGAGCGACTCATCCTCCGTTTGGCCGTTATATTTGAATTATTTAGGTTGTGTACAGGTGATGGCAAGTTCCCCATAATAAGTTGTACCGAATTTCGCCCCAAGGTTTCATTACACAAGTATTTAAATAGACAAGAATCAAGTTTTACGACAATTAGCACTGCGGCACGGAAATAATTTGTGGTTAGATTCAAAAATGTTAATTGAAATCAGATAGTGCAAGCTTAGGATATATAGTAGAGATGACAGTACCTGCATCCAGCGGTCTTGTCTATTCATATATTCATGGCAAACCTTCAACGTACACCCGCTTTTATCCACCAGCTTACTCATTCCCTTCAGGAACACGTAGTTATCTGACGTGCTGGGTTTCCAAATGAACAGAAGGAGCTGTCAGTATGTCAGCAGCGACGCATTTCATTAATATCAATTCCACAATCATCATCTTTCTGTATCATCGCCATCACGTCGCACCTGCAGACAAAGACCTCAACAGGGTTGAGCGTGTTGGGAGTCATGATCCAGGGAGCCACTCTGAACACCACCTTGTCTGTAAAGATGGGGGTCTCAGGAAAGTCCTAGCAAAACAAAAACGTTCATGATTCACAGACAGGATATATTATAGAGTATTTAGTCTTACGATTTAAAGTTATACGGTAAGACAATTTACCCCAGAGCAGGGCTCCAGCAGACTGAGGCTGATGGTGAGAAGACCGTCAAAGTCTTTGTCAGGGAACCTCAGGCCCTCAACATAGAAGTTCATCTCAGCCTTTCCACCAAGGTAAGGTACTTCCTTGGACAGATCCTTACTGCCCAGCACAAGTGGGTAGTCCTTCACAAAGCTATTGTAAAACAGGTTTTCTGCAGCAGAAGGTCATTTTTTTAAGTATATTGCTTTGAATCATTTGGCTACCAAACAATAAAATGTAGGGTATTATAGGACTAATTCACAATTCAACCATGTTATTTCAAGACGGCTTGATTTCGCCTGAAAATATAATTCAGAAATGTAAATACTGGTTGTATAAATGAAAAGTGACTTGCCAGATATTTAGGCTACTAGGAGACAGAGATGATCATAGGCTGAGTTACTAAATAAATCAGGATTATACTTTTGGTAAGGTTATTGTATTATGTGACACTAGAATTGCATTGGGCCAGATGCAAACCAGTGCTCTAATTGGTACGTGTTCCAGAGGCAGCATAGGGGTCTCATACACAAACTGAACAGACGAGACTCCTTCTGTCTTTGATTGGACTTACTTAGGGTCTGATGAACGCCTTCTGTGGACCTGGTCCTAAAGACCCTCACACTCTCTGCATCACCCTGGGAGATGTGCATGGCCAGCTTGTAGCCCGGTGGAAGCTTGGCAGGGCCACGGGTTCGCAGCGCCATGGGAGACATGTCTTTAAGATCTGACATTAAAAAAGATTTACAATAATCCACATCAAGGATCAACCAGTTAAGCACACAAGACACATGGAGCCATCCGATCAAACCAGACACACCCCAACCATAGGCATTTTGTGTATAGTTCAACTAGTGCTGACATGACTGCTAATCCCATCTGCTGAGTCTTAAAATGGAGATGTATTGCATTTCACGCAGCACGGTCAGCCTGACATTCAAGTGGGCCAGGATGACTTGGCTGAGGTTTCTATATACACCTGAGACTCTGGTGACCTCAGCATTATTAGTGTCCAGCTTCTTCCCGTAGACGCGCTCCGAGTCACAGTTGACCAGCAGTATGGCACCATGGCCATTAGGCCCCCACGTCCAAGATCCCTGAAGACAGACCAAACACTGTCAAGTAGGGACAAGAACCAACGCCACACTCAACTGAGATAAGACTCAGACAACACCGTTCGGTGGGAAATCAGAATGAACACAATCCCACCAGCAAATTACCACGTAATACAAGTCTTTCTTGTTCATATGGCCTGAACGCCAGTCTGTTGACAGGCCTAATCCTGTCAGAGGCCCTGCGGTGGAAATTCTCTAGGAGTGTAGTGGGCTTGGGGGAGGAGTATACAGGGTACATGGGGAAAGGGGGCGCATTACTTTGTTTGAGGCAAAGTGGGAAGACTTGATTATCAGAGTTCAAGAGTCATGAGTTGGTGGGAGGGGGGGCAAGTACTCATGGTTGTAGGCCAGTGTCCCAATCCTGGTCCTGGGGACCCAAAGGGGTACACTTAGTTTTTGCCCCAGCACTCACAGACCTGCTTCAAATGCCACCCTACCAAATATACACTTAATTGATGTAGTCAACTCATCGTCAAGTGTTTAATTTGAATCGGGTGTGAATATGCTAAAGCAGAAACAAAAACGTGCACCCCAGGATTGGGAAACACTGTATTAGGCAATTGATGAGATGGCATGATCGTAAAACATTAATATGGCCGAAGTAGTTTGGTGTGCCACACTGGGTCCTGTCCAACGTGAGCATCCAGACTGGCTGAATCACAGTCGGATTTGGAGTAGCTCCAACAGAGCGTGGGTTAAAATTACCTGGGCCCAGCTAAACGTGACCTGCCTGGACAGACTCACCTTGTTTGGGTTATTCCTTTCCACCTGGCCATCACGGTCAGCATCTACATCCAGAGAGATTTCTGGAAGAAACATAGGACAAGGGTCATTAACGGTCCCAATTGGTCAGGGGACAAATACCATTATTACATGTATTTACAAATAAAAACTTCACAGGGTCGGTATATTTCAGATTAGCACTTGACATTGGAGCCTGCATTGTTTGTAATGCATAGCAAAGGAAACTAAATACTGAACCTCAAATAGATCATTTAGGTTATTAAAAAGTCAAACTGGGTCACAACTACAAAATTAATTCGCTGTACTGAAAAGTACTTTCTGAAATTAATAAATCACTCTTCTTATAGTGTGCAATGTGCCTACCATAGTGTTTGAGACTGTAGCTTACTCCAATTTAGTTTATAGCCTTGATCATTAATTTTGATTGTGTTGCAATACAAGTCCTCTGTGAATTTAAAACATTATAATAAACCCATTTGATCACACCAATTCCCATATACATTTACTCTGTTGTTACTGTTTTAAAGATTTTTAATCTGGATTTCCAATAAGGTTCTATAGACTTTTGATATGCACTGTATAAATCGTATTGTAAGACTAAAAACACAACAGCACTTTCTCATGGTAAAAAGAAAAGAGCACATCACCAGTCAGATTAGATTGGCTATGCAATTTTTAAAAACAAACATCTGCCTGAAAATTCATTCATTATAAATCATTAAAAACTGCAGTAGAAACATATTGTTATAGTAGCTTGTTAACAAATTGAATAGAGCAGAGCCTTCACGTTGATAATAAACACAAGTGCAAAACCTGACCGTGAAACTCCAGGTTACTGCTGGCAAGGTGGACTCAACTTAAAGGAAAAGTTGGATCATAGCCAGAGCAAAGTAAATATGTGACATACCAACAGCAGTCAGGTGAACGACAGCTTTACCCAATTCCTTCTCTCCATAATACACGACCGACAGCTGCAACAAAAGACAACATTTACAAAGTCACGGGGGGGACGCGGGATGAAATAGTTTCATGAGGGGGGCGTTCAAATTAAGGCAAGTTTACACCAAAGATTCAAGACAATAGGAGTTTTAATAATCCGAGTTATCAACTACTTGAAAAAAACTGCGGTCTGCATTATAAAACCTGCCAGTTCACGCAAATGGACAAGACAATGTATGGTAACACTTCTTCTAGGTGTTTCTGTCAGCTTCTTGTGGCGCAGCTCCGTGCTGCCTTCACGGGAACGGGTTGACAGAGTATCATCTATAAAGTGTCACCCGAATGGAGTTTACTGTGTTAACTCTGAAAAAAAGTTAACTTCTTCTTGGTAATACCCGTGGATGAATTTCTTTCTCATAAAAAATGCCTTGTTAACACAGTGGTTACACATTTACAAGAGGGATATTCTGCTTTCGGACTTCCCCTGAAAGAAAATTTGCATCCAGATGCACAATAAACATTATTCAATAAAACTGGCTTTCTTGACCTGACTGCAATACAACGTTGCCAAAGAATATGAACACAAACTAGCCTATACAATAAAACATGAACAATATTCTACAACCTGACACTTGCAACCCAACAGGCGCATTACCCACAAAGCCATCAGTCGGCTGGATTTCAGCGGAGACACTGCTGTAGCGATATAAATCAGTCCTGTTGTTAACTTTAACGTCTTCATTAAACATGAACATAACGTGTCTTTAATTAGGTCTATAAATAAAAGAAAACAAGAAAGGACAAAACATGGAACATGAAAGAGGTTTATTTTGTCTTGAATGGCACCAAGCCATTGATAAGAACAAGTACCAGAAACCTCTTAATGTCAAGACCTGCATAATGTCAAATAAGTTACACTGCATAATGTGGAATGTTTTTTTTTACTTTTTGCAACACTAGCAAGCAACATTTCAGAGAAATGGCACAGAACAACAAAAAATACCGTCAGTATGCAATAGAATACTTGAGTTATGGTTTCCTAACTTCTCCAACCAATGCACAACTTACTATGTGTCTATTGTGTGAACAGGTTTTTTCAAATGGCGACAAAGCTGGCGACAAAACACTCACTTCTGAAGTACCAGCTTGTTTTCCGTTGGAACAATTCATAAGAATGATTATTGTTTGACTTATCTGTATAGCTGTGGTTTCAATAATATTGGAATGTTAACATTTCTAGCTGTTTCCGATTGGCTGCGGTTGGTGATACCTACTTAAAATTTTGAATGTAAAATTTCAAGCCTGTCTGATGGGCTGCTGTTACCCATTTTAAGTTGAACGTCAAATTTTGTAACAGTTGCATATTTTTAAACACCTGTAATTATAATTTCTATTCACATGGCTTTTGTGTTCCCTGGGAAATAAATATATATCTGTTGTTTGTCTTTCAATGATGTGCATTTTTGATGATGATAACAAAAGTAACAACAATAATAATTTCGACAATAACAATCATAACAATAATAATAACAACAATAACAATCACAATCATTAATATTCAGTTCAATTAGCATAAATCCTATTTGATGTAAGAGATCTGAATAATGGCTAGGGTGGCACTTGCCTAACAAAGGTTGAGAACCACTGGTTTAAGAGGTACAAAAAAGTATCTAAGGATCAGTTAGAAAAGTCTTAATTTAGGGCTCCAAAACTACAATTACAGATCACCACCATGCCCACAAGCTGGCCAGAAGACAGCCTCTCCCAAAGTGCTTTCAACCTCAATTTATTCTTAATTAAAAGCTTAGATTTCTTTCCCCTTTTCATTGTAAGATCAAGGTGATAAACAGTTTCATATTTGTATAGCCTTTTCTGCTTCTTCTTACAAAGCGTGCCAATAATAAATTGTAGAGGGAACTGCACAGCACATTATTTGAATGGTCAATCTGGATAATAGAGCCGTTTCCTTTATCAACAGAACTGAAACTGCAGTATGCCACATTTCTAAGACAGTGCCACGTTTGCATAATTATCCTGAGCGTTGCATGCCACTCTTGAAGAGATACTGAAACTCTTTTTTCATACTCTTCCCTGCAGCATGTTGAGTCCCAAAAGGTAATAAACTCAAGTCTGTAAATGTGATTGAATATGCTAAAAGTATCAGGGTACACAGCAAGGTACACAGTATAGTTGTGACCTACTTTACCTTGCTATCATTTTCCATTTCACTGGCTGTGTCCATGGTGATAAGTAACACTGTATTTCCATTGAAAGGAATAGGGAACAGCCCATTGTCTGCTGGAGGTGGGGAGATCCTGTATTGCACTCTGGGGCTGCACTTCACAGAGAAGTAATTGGAACCTGGAGGGGCACTTCTAGGGGAACAACAAATACACATGACAGTTACTATTCACATTCTCAGGCTTGGCAAGCACAAAGCCTGCTAAACATTAACAGAGAAATACACAAGAGGTTACGGTAATACTAATGGGGTTAGGGTAATTCTAACCCATGCGGAAAGTGCAGTTCAAAATCTATTTACAACAGTAACAGATGGCAGTGCTACAGTTACATTGCTACAGTCTTTGTAGAGGCATGATGTCGTCTACAAACCAAATGTACTATATTAACCTAAATGCTACAGTAACAAGGCTGGTGTTACATCAATTGACAGCCTGTGAGGATAACAAAGAAGAGACTGTTGACCACTAAAACACGTGACTAAAGCAGACCCCCACCGCCATGAGTTGACTCCTCCGCTGTACACAAATGCCATTGACAAACAGTCCTTTCAGTCCAATATTAAGGGAATTGTTCAACTCTTTCTGTAGAATTGGATGCATTTAGTTATTTTCAAATATAAACCAGGGGATATTAAACCATTGTATTGCAACAGCAAAAAACTCAGCAGTTTGTGATATATGGGCAAAATACATACAAGAGGAACATCTTTTAGCCATGGTATAATGGCCATTTATCAAACCCCCTTATGTATCCGCCTAATCATAAGGGTGAATGAGGTGCATCCCAATCTTTGTTGTATTGGTCATTCTGGCTAACAATGATCTGTTTCATACTAAAGCCACCTGCAATGATCTGTTTGAGAACACTAAAACACTAATTGAATAATTTGGCTAAAGTATGCTGTCATAAGAGCCAATAAGTGTGTAAAATTACAGAGCGTCGTATTAAGTCATTACTGTTAACTAGTAACACAAAATACATTTGAAATTGGGTGAATTTATGTAGACCGGAACCTGGGAGAAATACCTTGTTGTCAATTTGCCAAACGCTTTTAGTAATCTTGCAGGTAAAAACGAATAGAAATACAAACTGCTACAAGTTAAGCTTTTTAAGTGTATTTAATTACACACAAGTCTTTAATTAGGCAGGTCGGGAGTGGTGCGTCATCAAACTAGATAAATAAATACTGGTGGAGCGACCGGGCTTTAACCTATAGGGAGAAAGACGTCTGTGTTCAGTTAACTTAAATGATTAAGGCGCACAGAAAAAGCAGCAACACTCAGATGTGGAGAGAAATACAGGACATATTTTTAACTCCGCACAGTATACTTTGCACTTTGTTTTATTAAACTCAATATGCTGTGGATAATGTTTCCACATTACAAAGAGCGCTGCCTTTCGTTTTGGTTACAACAGGTAATTCAATAAACTTTGTCATTGTGACGAACGGTCTACCAAACTGGATACAATTACTGTGACATATGAAATCGAAATTACAAAATACAATAACTAAATAAAGCTAATAGTTCACACGACACATTTTCAGTGGTATAAGGCGTGCTAGTCCGTGGTGGGGTAAAACCCGCCCAGCCTACAGGTGTAAGTAACACGGAAAAGTCCATAAAATAAAAGCTATAGGCGTGGGAGGAAAGGACTCTACATGTTAACATTTTGAAAAAGTAAACAACAGTAATTTCAAAAAAGTTGCTTTCTCGCTAGCAAGACTGGTCGTTCTATAGTCCAAGCTCAATTGAGGGTGGACCATGATTGGTTCTGCGATTGCGACTAAATTAGTAACTGTGGGATACAATGAATTACAATTGCAGAGAATATCTACGTCATGTAATAGGAAATATTCGGCAGGTGAATGCCTAGTGACAACCGATATTCTCGGCATAATTAGTTGCAATCGGTATCATTATTTATAATTGCCATCAAATGTATCACACAGTTATTGTTGCCTGCCTCGTCTTGCTTACGTGCAAGCAGTCTCAATTGCATCAAAATAAATGTGATGCATTGTGTAGTTCTACATGCCGTGCTTTAAATTGAACTGTAAACAACAGCTAATTTTACGCCCTGAAACAATATCATTAGGGTAACATAGTTTACCTTTTTAGGTTCGCTATCAGAACGGAGCCAATAACGTAAACAGCCCTGGAAGTTTTCTGAAAGTCGAGACGAAATGTCCGTTGATATGGTCCAGGTTTGTCGATGACCTTTCTCCTGTTAAGGTGCAGACTGAGATTTGACAACCCGGCCGAAGAAACCTGCTCCATGGTGACAGCCTATGTTGTAACTTGCCGCGTAATAGAAAGATATTACGGATAGCCTAGGCTAAAATGTTCTCAGGATTTCGTCCTGCTTGTAATTTGAGGCAGAGGACTGCTATTATCTAGAAAAACAAACGGGATCCAACTTGCCCAGTGCTCCCGCTACACGTTCTCATGTTAGAGACATTTTAACGAAACACCTCGCCAGAAAGTACATTTAGGGCACCAATCCACATGTCTGTACATGGAAGTGGTACTTTATGCCCCCCGGATATAAGTCTGTGAACGGTGAACGTTTCTTTTTGGACGTAGATACGTGCTTTGAACGTTGCACCAATATTTCCAGAAACGTTCTTGGAATGTTTTTGGTAAGAACATTACAGGTATTTAGAATGTTTTGAGAATTTTCCCTAAAGACACGTTATACGTTGCCAAAGTTCCCAAAGCGTGTCCACATATTCGTAAAAGTATTTTCTGAAGAAAAAAAAATGTCACCACAACAATGACAATTCATTTCACTTTAAACATTCAAAAACGTTGAAAATTACCAACTGTGCTTTAGCGATGGTAAACTGTACTCGTTTTAGGCCGTAGACAATTTCTATCCGGAGCTATATTAAGGTTGTTGAGACAATGAGAGTTGAGAGAGATCAGTCTTCCTTTGGCTGTGCTGGGTGAACACAAATTATAATAGTTAATAAATGCATGTGAGCAGTGGTTAGCAGAGTGGAAACTGGAAGCCTCAGGCATTGTCCTGGTCTGCAACACCAAGAGGAGGGCTTTGGACAGGTACAGCAACTAGTCTTTTGAGCCTGCTACTCCGGAGGTGTGGGCCAAGACCTGATGTCCTCCTAAGTTCAAATGTACATTATAACATAAATATTTTTTGTTTAAGTAATCCACTTTTGTAGAGTACTGCTATGCAGCAACATTTGACCTCAGCTCCACATTTGTCCTTTCGTCCCAGGCTGTCTGATCCTGCAGCGACAGGGACACTGGTCACTCTATGATCCCGCTAAGGAAAGTTTCGAGTGAGCAACAGAAGGGTACAATTTGCAGTGGTCTCTTACACTGAACCCTTCTGTTCTTCACTCAAAACTTTCCTTTTGAACTTTTTTGGAAAGGAAAGAAAAAGGTCCAGTGGTCTCTTACTATTTTCCAGAACTGTATATGCCATGTCATGAACAGCTGCCAGAATCAGTATATTTGCCTATCTTCTTTCTTCTAATACGATTGTAGACGGGATGAACAGACCTCCTGAGCTGATGAATAAATGAACTGATGGTATATTCATTTCTTGTTGCAAATGTTGCTGCCTACCTAGAGGATGTGAGCCAGCCAAGCCTAGTAACATTACAGATGTGTTAAGTTAGTGTAGCGACTGTAGCTACACACTATTGCTGCTGCACAACACAGCCCAAGCTAGCATCGCTAAATCTTATGGTAACTAACTAGGTAAACAGTGAAAACATTATTTATATCTATTTCAGTGAATGAACTTTAGACTTGTCAGGCAGGAAGAGAGAAAGCAGAAGTAGGAAGAATTGGTTCATGCACTCACCAGTAAACCAGTTGTATGTGAGCTAGCTGGTTGGTTCATTGATAACCAATGAAATGTCACATAGCTGCAATAAGCATACCTATCCAGAGCGCTTATGAATTATGAGCCAATGGGCAACGCATTAAAAACGTGAATGTGAAAAGGTTAAAGTTAGGCAAAACCATTTGGAGGGAGATAGGTTTTCTGGTTTTTACTTGGATGCATATGTTTTGTGTTACTACACACTTCTGTTCTGTGTATAGAAACAATATATACTCTTAAATGACATCAAGCCAGTAGGGCACTTTGTCAATGATGGGCCATCACTCCCCTTTTTAGCCCCTGGGTGCTTATAACAGAGTTCTGTTAAAAGGTGTGGGGGACAAATGTACCCCCCCCCCCCCCCACTGAAAGGGAACAGGCCAAGGCTGAAAGGGAACAGCAGAGTTGTAGGAAGGCATGGGAGAGGGGGGGTATGTCTGCGGTGAGGGTCTCACAGTAAAGCAAACCTCAGTCATCATATGTGTCTTTGATGCCCTCTCTTGGTGGAAGAAGTCGAATGCACTGAAGGGAAAAGGCTAAACATGGGGCCCACAAAGCCTAACAAGCTGGCAAAACAGGTAGACACAGGGGGTACGTACACTGAACAGTCTGGGTTGAAGCCTCCCATCTATTGACCAGAGGTCAAATGAAGAGGACATAAACGAGGGCATGACCGACACATGCATTGGTCAAAACGGGGCTCTGCTTAAAGGTTAGCAGCGGTGAACAACCTATCCAGGGCCCAAACACCATGTCTCCACACTCACACCTCCAGATGAGTGTGGCCTCGCTAAAACCAATGCAAAGCCATTAAAATTAGGTGTGGGAAATAGGCCTATCCAACAAACACTATTTGTCATTCGTAAAGAGACCTGACAGAGAAAACCAAAGGTGCTACTATACATTTGTTGAGAGCCACAATGGTTCTAAAAGGAGATAATGTCAGTGGAAACGGATCCACTCTGAATATGAACAAGAGATAGCCATTACTTTTTCTATGTTCTACTAAAACAAATGCTAGTAATAGCAAACAAAACCTGCACTTGAACATGTCTACATCTGTAGGAAGATCTGAAGATTGCAAATCTGACAGAATGAGGATAAACAATGAGGAATGGAAGAACATATTGTTGTGCAAAGCTGTTAAAGGCATACTCAAAGCTGAGATTTCTGCCAAAGCGGTTTTAAAAAAGTACTGAATAAAGGGTCTAAATACTTACAATGTGATCAAATAGCCAATTTTCTCTAAAATAACTTGAAACTGACAAATGTATTTGGCCTCCACCATTGTTTATTTTATATTGAATAGAAATCAGCTTTCTGACACTGGTCTGTACGTTTTACTGCAGAATGCCTTGATGGTTTCAAGATTTCCATGTCCCCTGCACAGAGTCAAGGCACCCTCTGCCAGACGTAGCAAAGCATCTCCAAAACATAACTGAGCCTCCTCCTGTTAACACTTTTCAAGAGGAATGAAGCATTATTTCAATGAGCTGTAAGGGTAACAAAACATTTGACCACGTCAAATTTTCAACAAATTACCAGACATTATCTAAAATGTGTTTTTACTTTATCTTAATTGTGCATTGTGTGTAGATTTTTGGCAAAACAATAATTTAATGGCTAATTTGCTCGTTCTATATTGCGTTTTGTGACACAAATAGATACAAGTCAAAGCTTTCTTCTGAACAATGAGATTCTTGGGACATGGCACACAACATCTACGTATTAATAAAGTAATAAATAAAGCAAAAATAATGGCATAAAATAATAAATATACATAACAAGTGTGACTGGAAGCAATTTAAAATAATGTAGAAATGGAAATATGAATAGAAAGGTTTTTTCAACATGACAGACGTATGTTCTTGTTTTGTATGGCGTATATGAACGTCAGAAAACTTTGCGTGTGAGCAAACGCTGCCCAGAACATTACCCAGTATTGCGATCCAATCAGTTAAGAGAAAATATTTGACAAGCACGGATACTGACCAATAACGAATGTGTAAACATGCTCGAAAGAGGCGGGATAAAGAATGTCTATGCCGTCAACAGAAGGGTCTTTTGTTTCGCAGAAGTCAGGAAAATATTTTGTTACCTAGCTAGTTATTATGTTAATTTTTTAAACGGTAAAGGGCACATCGGTTTAATACAAGACATACATCTGCTAATATCGAGACTGTGCTGCTTGAATAAAGCTAAGTAACCACAACACTAGGCCAGGTAGCTATCTTGGGAGTTGAGTGTTGAGATTTGGAAGCGGAAGGAAATTCGAAGGGAAAGATCCGGGATGGGATTTCTTGCGAAAGTTGGAATAAAGATCACTGCGATGTTTTCTGAACGCGGGGTTTTCTTTTATTTATATCAAGTTACAGGAATCTATATCTAGGTGTTGTCTGTGAGACATTTCACAATTGTCAGAAGCCACGTAGTGATACAAGCTAGCTAGTTATTGTTAACTTCGACCTTTAAAATGGCGGAAGCTTGGCCCATCCCCCCGACCCTTTTCTTCATGTTGTTGAGTTTGAGTGCCTGCTGGGGACTGGATTCCTGTCCCTCTCCATGTTCTTGTTCGAGGGGAATAGATCTAACCATAATCCTGGATTGTAACAGGAAAAGGTTGTCAGCGCCCCCCCTGGATCCACCTCACGGGATAACTCATTTGTAAGTAAAGTTAGTTTATGCTGGTTAGCTACATAGTAATAAGCTTGTTTGTTTACAAGCCTCACAGGACGTTAGCAACCCACATCACATTGTCTTGATAGTATATTATGTCCCTGCCTTGCTTGCTCCCTGATGACCTAAACGCCTTCTGTGCATCGTTTGAGGCGACCAACACAATTCCTTCAGTGACGCTTGCTGAGGACCAGGGCGACTGCAAGTAGTCAGTAGCTACGGCCGATGTGAGGAGAGCTTTTAAAAGAGAGAACCCTCGGAAGGCCCCTGGGGCCGGAGGGCAATCCAGGCAGTGTTCACGGGGGGTTCGGTGTGGTACCTGCTACCAGAGGTTTTCACCTCTATATTCAACCTGCCCCTGACTCTGTCTGCAGTCCCCACTTGCATCAGCCTGACGACCGCCCTGTAGCACTGACCTCCGTTATCATGAAGTGCTTCGAGTGGTGACAATGGGCAACCTCACCTCCTCCTGCACCGACCCTGAGCATCGGAGGCCTTCAGGGCTGCACGCTTAGTCCCCTCCTGTACTCCCTGTTCACGCATGACTGTGTGGCCACACACAGCTCCAATGTCATACTTAAGTTCGCAGACGACACCACCATCCTGGGTCTCATCTCCAACAGTGATAAGAGCGAATACAGAGAAGAGGTAAGGGACCTGGCAAAATGGTGCCAGGACAACAACCCCTCTTTTAACATCTAAAGAGATGATCGTGGACTTCAGGATGTAACAAAGGGGGGGGATCACGCACCCATGGATACACACCCATGGAGCTGAAGTAGAGAGAGTCTCCAACTTCAAGGACTTTGTCGTGTTCATCAAAGATTACCTCACCTGGTCCAGGCAAGCCGACTTGGTGGTTAAAAACTGCCCAAAAGCACCTATACCTCCTAAGGAGAAGTTTGGCATGTCTGCCGAAACTCACCAACTTTTACATGTGCACCATTGAGGGCATCCTCTCAGGTTGCATTACTGCCTGGTACGACAGTGCTTCATCGGCTGCCATCTCCCTTACATAGAAGGCATCTACCACACACGATGCCTTAGGAAGCCTGGAACATCATAAAAGACTACTGCCCCCCCAGACTATGGTCTGTTCACAATGCTGCCGTCTGGTATTTAAGCATCAGGTCAGGCACTTCCAGACTCACAAACAGTTTTTACCCGAAGACCATAAGTCTCCTCAACCAGTAACACAGGTCTATTGATCACTTGAATACTTTATTTGCTCTGGTTACTTTCTATGTGCATTCATGTATATTAGCACATTTGAATGTATCCATTTATAGGCACATGCAACTTATATTTATAAAATGTTAAATTGTATTAATAGGAAGGAATTACCTGCCAGGTAGAACACAGTCCAAGAGCGTGAACAGCGGGAGACACCCAAAATAGTGGGGATTTGGATCTTGTTGTCAGCTTGGGGAATGCGGAGAGCCTCTGACACAGTGGTCAGCCTTTAATGGCTATTTGGCTATATAACTATATCACTCCAGTTGTTATTGAAAAAATACACGTAAAATCATTTACATCTATGTATATGTGATACATGTTGTGTGTTACTTGTTTTGTAAATATGCCAAGCCAGGTGCCAAGTCCTCAGACACATGTTTTTTAATTATCCTGTAATAACTAATGCATTGTCTTTTTCAGGAATATGAATCACAATGATCTGACTACCGTTCCAAACCTTGGAGAAGTGTCCTCAAACATCACAACACTTTCATTGTAAGTCAAAACATATTTTTACAGGTTGAGGGATGTGATTCCTGCTTTGACAAGGGTCACTGATTATCTTGATGAGCATGATATTGATGTCAATTCTATGCTGTGGCATTCGCCTGTTCCCAGATCTTAACCCAATTATACACCGATAGGAGATTTGTGGTAGTTAGTCAGGCTGTTCCTGACCATAACACAAAAATGTTGATTGACCATTGGTCGGCTATTACTTCTACTGATAGATTGGCTGACTGTTTAAAGTTTTGGCTATTTACATATATTTATTACTGTAAAACATAGTGATATTCATGATGCTTTATTATTTCTTCATGCAGCAGGAACATTTCCTGAAAGCAACTGCCATAGTTACAAAGTTATGTTAAAAAAGTGGATATTGACACTCCTGCAATGAAATTGACAGTTTCACCTCTCAATATTTTTTAAACCTAGAGTAGCCCTTAGCCATGCGGACTAATGGGAGAGAGGAGAGAACATGGCATCACTCTTACTCTAGTTCAAATTGATCCTAGTTCAGTGGATCCATAAACTGGATGAATCATTATCACTGATTGTTTTGTGCAGTGTCCACAACCGGATCTCAGAGCTGTGGATGCATCAGCTGCAGCCATACTTCTCCTTGGAGACACTTGACCTGTCATACAACTCCCTTTTGGAGATCAAGGCTGGAGCCTTTCCCCCCATGCAGCTGAAATACTTGTGAGTGTTGCCTCTGGAATTGTTTTGAACTTGACAGACTCTGAATAAGGCAATTGTATGGCCATTTGGTTTTCTGCTTGTTCGTTTGAAAGGTAGCTTAAGATTTTATGTAGGTAATATTAATAGCATATCGGGTTGATTTCTGTTAAATTGAAGAGTGGTCATAACGATGCTATACATCCTATTTTGCTCCCTTGCCAACCGTTTTTAACTTGGTGAGGCTGAGCAATGAATGCACTGATGCTTTGTGGGTGAATATTCTTTCATGTCTCTCATTGTCTCGCATCTGCAATCCTGTTTGTGGCAAGTATTTATGTGTATTGTCGATTGAAGCTCATTGCCCAGGTACATTTCTACTTTTCCATCTTGCAGAAATGTAAGCAATAACAAGATCAGCGTTCTTGAACCTGGATGCTTTGACAACATCTCCAGCACCCTGCTGATTCTAAAGCTGAACAGGAACAGAATAACAGTGTTGCCAAACAAAGTGTTTAGGCTGCCCCAGCTGCAGTTTCTGTAAGTCCCTGTGTGATCCGTTCATTACTGTTTCAATTATGACTTGTGTGTAAACTATATTCTCAGACTGTGTACAGACTGCAGGTTTATTATATTGTTTTGTTTATATGATTGAATTGTTTAATAGGTTTTAAATGTGTTTTTAGGGCATTTTAAGTGTGCTTTCAGGTGTATTATTAATAAAAAATGTTTTTTAGAGATTACATTTATGAGTCGTTGATACAAATGATTTGAACATTTCTTGGACTATTCCAGGGAAATAAAGCGTAACAAGATCAAGATGGTGGACGGTCTGATCTTCAAAGGATTGGACTCACTGAAGTCCCTGAAGATGCAGCGGAATGGCATCACCAAGTTGATGGACGGGGCATTCTTTGGACTCAACAACATGGAAGAGCTGTGTGTTTTCCCCCCTAATGTCTTGAAGCCCCATTTCCCCATTGCCTTGTGCCACGCTGCATGTTCACCCCGACACCTTTGTTCTAATGCCTTCAGGGAGCTGGAGCACAACAACCTGACAGAGGTCAACAAGGGCTGGCTGTATGGCCTGCGCATGCTACGGGCGCTGCGGGTCAGCCAGAACAGCATCAGCACCATCCGGCCGGACGCCTGGGAGTTCTGCCAGAAGCTTACGGAACTGTGAGCGCCCTCGTCCTAATCCCGACCTCGCTTTTCCTCACACTGGTCTAAGACGGGAGTGTAATAGTTCTGCTGTCATTCTTTTCTTCAGAGTGGCGCCAGATTAGAGCTTTACATAATGTATGTAATTTGTATTGGCTACAATTTCTGCAAAATCACAGTGACATTTATGCGTTGACAGAGACGATGGGTGGGGAAAAATTGAGAGGTCCGTTTTTGCTGAAAGTGATGTAGACCAGATGCTAACTAATGCTGCAGCCTAGACTGCTTTCCCACTCCAGGGTAGATGTACTGTATGTGCTAGCTCTTAATTTCTTCACAAGACCGCATTTTAAGCTTTTCCTCTGGGGATGTCCTATTCAGGGATCTGTCAGTCAACTACTTGACCCGACTGGAAGAGACAGCGTTTATTGGCCTGGGTCTTCTGGAGAACTTGAACCTGGGAGAGAACTTAATCAGTCACCTTGGAGAAGGAGTTTTCAACAGCATGGTGCATCTGCGTTCACTGTAAGGACCTAACTTTGCAGTATAAAAACAGCTTGTTCACTCACTAATTATCCATTGACACAACAAACAGTCAAATGTGTTTGGCTTTTGTGCATTCTGATGAAGGCTTCAAACCACATTGGGTTAGTGTTTTTGTCTTTTTTATTTTCCCTTTGTTTGTTTGTTGATTAGTCCGTTAGACTGGTAGACAACTTAATAGATGATGGAAAGTAACACCTTCTTGTTCTCATGATGAATCATTTGAACTTTCTGTTGCTATGCGTTTAGAGGACGGATGTAGACCGATATAGAACATGAATAATGTCGCTGAACTACCTCTGATGCACAAAAAAGTTAGTGTGTGTGTGTGTTAGAAGTGGGAGGAGCACGCATGCTCAGTTCTATGGGGTGTGTTTTTGGAATACAGGGTCAGCAGACCTCCCTGGGCCCTCTGCTGCAGGAGGAATTAAGGGGTTCAGGCCTCTTAATGGCCACCCATGCATAAGGAAGGAGAAACCAATCCACCCAGGACCTTCCTGTGAAAACAAGCCCTCTATGGGTTTCAGAAGGACCCATGAAATATTTACTGTTAAACAAAGCCAATTAGTCCCCTCATCAGACCTGCTGAAGCACTGAGCTGTGACACTCTGGAAAGTCGTCTGCTTAACAATTGTGAAATAAAATGGTCTCACTGCCAGAAATGAACTAGAATTTTCTCAGCAAGAGGTTTTAGGATGAGTGTTAGGTGTTTCCTTATTTTTTGTTTCTGTGTGCATTTCAGAGACATAAGGAATAATGAGATCTCTTGGGCCATTGAGGATTCCATTGGTGTGTTTGTTGGAATGAAGAAGCTGAACACATTGTAAGGGCATTTTTTCATGATTTTGATTCACTGTGTTGCTATGGGTACTGATAATAGCAGAATATCTGAAGGTATATTTAAGTAACCGTGGTTGTTTATTGCCTAGGTTCCTCCAGCAAAACCATATTAAATCGATCACAAAGAATGCCTTTGAGGGTCTAGAGGAACTGGAGATCCTGTAAGTACCTCTACAGCAAACCCAGTTTGCATGGTTGGTCTCCAGTAATAAGGGATCAAGATGTGTCACTTAGACTGAAACAGAAAGGCTGTTTTATTGTGCAGTCATAGGATTCCTCCTTACTAATGCAGCCCTTTACTAATATTTATTTTCACATACAGGGACCTGAGCAAGAATGGGATCATGTCCATCCACCCTGATTCTTTGTCTCACATGAAGCTGAAAGAGTTGTAAGTAGGAGCAACTTATGCCTGAGGTGGTTGGGGCCGGATGATATGCACCTAGCACAATTCATGGGCGTTAATAAAATCCTTCAGCTATATTAAATGACACTCCATTTAAGTTCCAATTGTCATGGTTATATTTACTGCATTTGTAACAAAGCTCATGGTTAGCCTAAAGAATTTCTCCCATTATTCTATCTTTTGGTTGTTATTGAATCTCGGCATGAAGTGTGCTGAAGGAAGCCTTCTGAATAGGCAAATTCAAACACACAAAACCAAAAGACAACAGTTAGATAATCAAAGCCAATTCACCTCCAATAGCAAATATTTATCCATTCTTAAAGAAAAGAAAGATATACATAAAATATAGACTACACAATATAGTTGTTCAGATCATTCAAAAGGGAAATATTGCATATTACCTTGCCAGGTTTGAGGATTAAATCATGCTTTGGGTATTTGACACAAGATTTTACGATTATACCGCAAAGCGCTGTCAATTATTGTTCAATAATTAATGAACTGTCTAAGACGACGATCTTTGTTATTCATTTAAGAGTAAGCAATCAAAAAAAGTCTGCATTGTATAAAAGAAAGCCCTGACATCAAGCAGTTTACTTTTACTGAAGTACTTTATGATGTAGACTAGTACTTCTAAAATAAATTCACTAACAGCTCCTCACATTAAATAGTATACATATTAACAGTGTGTAACAATCTTAACAATATATGCCTAATGGCAGAAAGGATGTCCCATGTCCTTTAGAATGTGCTAGCTCTTCCACTTTAAAGTTCAGTGCCAGGAGCATCAGCATGTTTACATTGTATTGTCGTATTGGGAAGACCCGACAGGTCCAATAATGTTCCCTACAGGGCTGACAACTTGCATTGATGCAGCGCTTGTATTTTCATGCTAATTTTGACATCAGTAAAAAGAGTGTTTTATTGTTGTCTCTCTACCATGCTAGTGGATCAGCTGGCTGTACAGTCAATGGGCTGTTCCTGCAGATGGCATGTTTGTTCAGTATCCGCATCCTCCCATACAGTATCAGCTACTTCTAAAGATTGCAGTTTTAAGATTAAAAATACCAAAGAACATGTCATCAGCTAAACATTAAGAACACAGTGTTCGAGTGTTTCGAAAACTAATGTTGGAAAGCCTTAAGGGTATGATGTAATGTCAATATTTCGCTGATGTTGTCAACCTTGCGGATGTGAACTAATTACAAAACTAATCACATTTGTTTCCTTGCCTTGTATTCAGTCTATGACTGCTCTTATTGTCTCATGGACAGAGTCTGACTGAAAACCTCTTAAGTGGACCACAGAAACCGTAGCCACTAGTAGGGATCAGTGGTTTTATCAGGGCTTTGGATGAGAGTTTCCTTTTAAATGGGTGGGGCTTTACAGGGCTGGGACTCTCAAGGATTTCCCACGTTTTGACATGTATGAATAACACATCCTAATTAATGAAGTTGAGACGGTTCGTTGGTGACTGGTGTTCACCCCTGCTTTTGGAGGAAAGTCACTGCCAATATAGACTTGGATCAACTGACTAAAAAGCTCTACTTGGCTTACTGTCATGCAGCACTTTTACAACAACAATATTATTTTTGTATTGTATATGTATTTTCTTTTTTTATCATTTGGAAAAATGACGTGTGTGACGTTTTGGGAACTTTAGAAGAGTCAGATACTGCTGCAATGTGTACCAATGACATGTCCGTCTGTTAGTGAGAAATTACGCTGGTCACTCAAAACTGAATTAAAGTATTAATTCAGAATAAATAGGCTACACCGAAATTAATAACTAGTAAATTTTTGTCAGGACCTATAATAAAGATCTCCTTAATGTTCTTATACGGTTTTATTAAATACTTATCTTTTTGGGAAAACTATTTTACTAAGAATTTGTTTGTGAGATTAAATAACGTGTGAGAGTAATCATGTCTGATTTAATACAATCTGAATGTTGAACGTTTTACTCTGTATAGGTCTTAAGAAGCGCTATTCAATATGGTCATAATATTGCTCTGATTGATCCTGTCTTTAGTGTCCTGAACTCCAGCAGCCTGTTGTGTGATTGCCAGCTGCGGTGGTTGGGGCCGTGGTTGGCTAAGAACCACTTCCTGCAGTCCGTTTCCGCCGTGTGTGCTCATCCAGCCAGCCTACTGGGCCAGCACGTTATGTCTGTCAGTCTGGAGGAGCTTGTCTGTGGTCAGTCAACTGTCTTGTGGTCTTGCATTCCCTTAATTCCAAACTTGCTAACATTGTATGTCTACCTTGGGCGCCTTGAGAATTTCATATTACCCACATTGGTTTCAACGGACCCAGTGCCATTTTTTACTTATTGTTGCGCCTACGATGCTTATCTAGCCTGAGCCTTTCCAGAGCCAAGCATTTGATTGGTTTGACTCCTGATTCGCAGCGGGCTGTCACTCATTCACACCCTCTCTGACAGATTACTTTCCAAAGCCCCGGATCACTGAGCACCCTAAGACGATCACGGCCCTGCGCGGGACGAACGTCACGCTGACCTGCCTGGCATCCAGCAGCAGTGACTCCCCCATGATGACAGCCTGGAGGAAGGATGGGGAGGTGCTCTACGATGCGGAGGTGCAGAACTACGCCCACTACCAGGACGGCGAGCTGGTTTACAACACAGTGCTACACCTGCTCAACGTCAACTTCACGGACGAGGGACGCTATCAGTGTGTTGTCTCCAACCATTTTGGTGCAAACTACTCCAACAGGGCCAAGCTCACAGTCAATGGTGATGCATTTTTAAAGTACTCGCAATGTTGTGGATTTTCTTTCTATACTTTTAAAAACGCACAATTGTTTGATTGGAAAGTTCCTTAGTTGGCATTGATCTGGTCCATACGACAATAGTCACATGCAATATTTCAGACAACACTGAAACGCCTGATAGAAAGAAAGCAAAAAACCTTGGGTGAATGATGCATCTTGCCTTGGAGATCTGACATGTATCATATCACACTGATTGGTCCTAGGTTGGGGCTGAATCATCAAGGGAATGTTTACGTTTGCCTTGTTTGTGTTTAAACTGGCATGGTTGGGTTTGCATATTGAGGCATAGCAATATTCATCCCTTTTCTGTCTTCCAATCACAGAGCTACCTTCCTTCCTGAAGACGCCCATGGATCTGACCATTCGCACCGGCACTATGGCCCGGCTGGAGTGTGCCGCTGAGGGTCACCCCTCGCCCCAGATCGCTTGGCAGAAGGACGGAGGCACAGATTTCCCTGCTGCCCGGGAGAGAAGAATGCACGTCATGCCAGACGATGACATTTTCTTCATTGCCAATGTGAAGACTGAGGACATGGGCGTTTACAGCTGCACAGCCCTGAATGCTGCAGGAAGCCTGTCAGCCAACGCTACACTCACTGTGCTAGGTTAGCCTCATTTGTACCTATACTCACTGCGCTAGGTTAGCCTCATTTGTACCTATACACACTGTGCTTGGTTAGCCTCATTTGTACCTAAACTCGCTATGCTAGGTTAGCCTCATTTGTACCTACACTCACTGCGCTAGGTTAGCCTCATTTGTACCTACACTCACTGCGCTAGGTTAGGCTAATTTGTACCTACACTCATTGCGCTAGGTTAGCCTCATTTGTACCTATACAGACTGTGCTTGGTTAGCCTCATTTGTACCTACACTCACTGCGCTAGGTTAGCCTCATTTGTACCTACACTCACTGTACTAGGTTAGCCTCATTCGTACTTATGCTCACTATGCTAGGTTAACCTAATTTGTATCTACACTCACTGTGCTAGGTTAGCCCCATTTGTACCAACACTTCAGTCAACCTCGACTGTCTTTACGTAAACTGTCTGCCAATTTAGTTGGTATTTTTGAAGGAATTGTTTCCGTGACACCGTTGTCCCCACAGAAACCCCATCCTTTATGCGCCCCCTGGAGGACCGCATGGTGGCCCGTGGGGAGACGGCGGTCCTCCAGTGCATAGCGGGGGGCAGCCCTGCGCCTCGTCTCAACTGGACCAAAGACGACGCCCCCCTGGTCCTCACCGAACGCCACTTCTTCGCTGCCGCCAACCAGCTGCTGATCATCGTGGACGCGGGGCCGGCCGACGCTGGGAAGTACACGTGCCTCATGTCCAACACGCTGGGCACGGAGCGCGGCCACGTTTACCTCAGCGTGTCGCCCCTGGCCAACTGTGAGGCGGCCGGCTACGACCAGGACGGCTGGACCACGGTGGGCATCGTGGTGATCGTGGTGGTTTGCTGCGTGGTCGGCACCTCGCTGGTCTGGGTCATTGTCATCTACCACATGCGACGGAAGAGTGAGGACTACAGCATCACCAACACTGACGAGATGAACCTGCCCGCAGACATCCCCAGCTACCTGTCCTCACAGGGCACGTTGTCCGAGCCCCAGGAGGGATACAGCCACTCGGAGGCTGGGAGCCACCAGCAGCTGATGCCACCGCTGTCCAACGGCTACATCCACAAGGGCACTGACGGTAAACCCACCGTACTTAGTGCTCAGACCCCCCCCTCTTGTCTCCTTCACCTGAGGATGTTTGACTGGTCTTCTCCTTTCGTCCGTCACTCTAGATTTTGACATTCGCCCCTGAATGGTGATGAGTCACCATCCTGCTTGCGTGTTTTCCAGGTGTGTGTTATGGTGACGCCGGGAGCGAGGTGGACAATGAGGCCAACGGGATGCTACACTGCCACATGGGCTCTCTGTTCACGGGGCAAAGCAGCTTCCACCCTGGGGAGCCCCGGGAGGGACTTGCTGGGGTGCCTATAGGTGGGTTTGGTCATTACGACTGACAACAGCTGTCACTTTTCAGTGCATCTCACATTGTTTGTATCCTACTGAATGGGTTACTTCTTTCAACACATGATCTTATTTTAGCAGCGTTCAAGCCTTTGTTCTGTCTGCATCATTTGCAATGGATTTCTGTCAACAGGTGGTGCAGGGCCACTGGTCATCTGCTCTGACTGCTACGACAACGCTAATATCTACTCTCCATCGCACGAGTACTGTCCTTACGCCTTCCTGGCTGAAGATGACCCTCTGGGCAAGGGTCTGTCTGGCATCACGGCCCAGCTTCCTATGGACACCCAACACGAGGACACGGCCCTGGAAAGCCTCATCAACAACCAGGACTCATCTGTCTTTGTCACCAGCCATGACCACACCAAGAACATGAGTACAGCCCTAATCCCCCCAGAAACACACTACGGCTCTGGTGAGAACATGAATACAGCCCTAATCCCCCCAGAAACACACTACGGCTCTGGTGAGAACATGAATACAGCCCTAATCCCCCCTGAAACACACTACGGCTCTGGTGAGAACATGAGTACAGCCCTAATCCCCCCAGAAACACACTACGGCTCTGGTGAGAACATGAGTACAGCCCTAATCCCCCCAGAAACACACTACCGCTCTGGTGAGAACATGAGTATAGCCCTAATCCCCCCAGA
>JACXGK010000342.1:0-120758 GCA_016801125.1 Novumbra hubbsi
CATACTCTTCCTCCTGGTCCACCACCTCTGCCACATACTCTTCCTCATCATCCACCACATCTGACATGTACTCTTCCTCCTGGTTCACAACCTCTGACACATACTCTTCCTCCTCGTCCACCACCTTTGACACATACTCTTCCTCCTGATCCACCACATCTGACACGTACTCTTCCTCCTGATCCACCACATCTGACACATACTCTTCCTCCTGGTCCACCACCTCTGACACATACTCTTCCTCTTTGTCCACCACTCTTCCTCTGTGTCCACCACCTCTGCCACATACTCTTCCTCCTGGTCCACCACCTCTGCCACATACTCTTCCTCATCATCCACCACATCTGACATGTACTCTTCCTCCTGGTTCACAACCTCTGACACATACTCTTCCTCTTCCTCCACCACTCTTCCTCTTCGTCCACCACCTCTGCCACATACTCTTCCTCCTGGTTTACCACCTCGGCCACATACTCTTCCTCCTTGTTTACCACCTCCTAGACATGCTTCTCCTTATCGATCACCTCTAACATGTACTCTTCTACAAGCGGGTGCCACCTGTGTACTCTGGACTAATAGTAAGTAATATTCATATTAATAAACCAATTGTAGAGTACAGAGTAATATTCTGTACAATTGGTTTGGTCACATTATTTGAAAAAAGTGTGAACTATTTTGAGTCATTGTGGGTAAACAATGACAACTTTGTTTAACTTTTGCAATTTTACAACAGTGTGCTTTTGTAAATGGTGTCTAACTACCTGAATTTGTTTAGGGTTTTGCTGAGAGAGTGATTGATTTGACAAATAGGTTTCGGCCACTGAGAATTCGCTTCAGAGAACTGTGTTTAGTGTTTGATAGCAACAGCTTTTCTCTGCCTATAGATTTTTGTGATAAATCTGACATATGCAATCAGTTAATAGATCACATATTTACATATTCCTGTGATCACCCAGGTGAAGGTTAATTTTAAAGTGACTGACAGTTTATTGTTTAACCAACAGTTTGCTAATAACTTATAGTTGTATTTTTTGTTACTTGGTAACAAAATGAATGAAGGTAATGAAGGGCCTACTTTGAATCGGCAATACTGACTCAATGGCAAACAAGTCATTCATAGGATGACAACTGACACTGGCACCATTATTCATAGCAACTCGTTTTTAATCATTTGATTGTTAATCATGAATATAATACCACATCGTGTGCACAACTGCCGAAAAACATAAGGTAAAAGTAGCAAGCTAACGTTAACTGTGAGGGCTGCTACTGCTAAATAGTTAGCTAGAACATTGCGTAAATTGGTATGCAATGTAGGCAAGTAAAACAAACCCCAGCACTTAACATAAACTGTTAAAAATGGCAGCAATTTATGGTAAAAAATAAATGGACAGCTGGACACCTAGATCGGATTTTGATCTATTTTCTATTCTGACCTCAACAAGTCTGGGCAAATTAATGAGTTGGCACCAATCAGATGCAGCATTTTTATGATGGCATCATGTATACTTCTCCAAGTATTAAGTAAAAGTACTACGTTTTAAAATACAAAACATGGCATTTTCATAAATACTATCAAATCCAAATTTTAAATACGCATTTTAAATACACGTATCATAAAAATGCCCATCTGTCAGGGATGGGGAGGGATGCTCCCAATCCCATAATAATTCATGCTGCGGATCTCACAATCAAAAAGCTCAGGTTCAAGCATTTTTCAACGATATTCATATTTTCGTGGGGCTTTATCCTCCGGATACCCCATGTCATAAATTCCGTTTAGCCTTTCGGATCCTATAAATCGTGTGGTCAGGGAAGACCTCATCCAAGATTCGCTTTCGTTTTCACTAGTAAAAGTCCCTATTCAAGGCAATGATTTGTGTTTATATATACATATATAGTTCTCATTAATTTAATCATTTCAGAAAGGGATAGGTGAAATCCAGGTAAAAAAAAACTGTAGAAAAGCGGCTCCAGGGGTATAGGAATAAGATTAACAAAAGGCCAGTCAATTTAATATCTTACCACTAGAGGGGGCGGGTGTATAGCATGTAAGAGTTTTCTGCGGAAGTAAAAAAAAATGCACAATTGCTATAGTCAGAGTTCGACAGATAATATTTGAATAATTGCTTTTCTATAGAGGTAATAACTTCATATATATATATGTATATATAAATAATACAAACCATAATGTGTCAATCTGGTTCACATCATGTTAATAAAATGCCATCTTATCACCTTTAAAATAAGATCACATAGCTTCGTTTAACAAATCGTCAGTGTTATGTCATTACTTCGTTCATCCGTGTCAATGACGTAGTTAATGGCCTCTGTCAATGAAGTTCCCAGGAGCAAATGGCTTTGCAATCAGGGATTGTCCTAAGCCACTATGTACACAACACAAATAAGACAATTGCAGAGTTTTGTTACCTCATTAAAGCAAGTCTGTTACAACTAGCTGAGTGAGTAATTCAACTTATACAATTTCAGATAAACCATTGCTAAGTAGACATCCTGTCTATCTTTAATATATCCTGACTAATATATCCTGCGGAAATAGCAACAGTCCTGTACTGATTTCTGATATAGATGTCCTACTGCCATCATTAAAGGTGTGTTGTCCAGCTCAGGGCAAGCTGGATAGCCTGGAGGAGTCATGTCATTTGCTTTTCAAAGTCCTTTTGTGGCTGCGTCTCACTCACTTTCAAGGCTAAAGGAATTGTGGGTAAATTCCAAGTGACCTTGTTAGCCAGTTGGCGGGAGGATTGGGGGATGGTGACACAGAAAGGAGTAATGAATGAAGGACTGCATACCGAATTTGTCAAAGAATACATTTGTGTCACTGATATAATACTAAAACACATACAGGGCTTATTTAGTTGTAATGAAGGATAAAAGACTGATTTCTAATTTAACACTGATTAAATAACTAACAGAAAGGACATTTTGCTTTTACGCAAGATAAGATTGAGGATGCAAATAGTTTTAGGTGCAAGATAAAAGCAACTGCATACATGTGCTGAACTGGTCACGTTCAAATGAATAATTTCTAATGGAAGCCTAACTGTTTTCGGCTGTGGGCAGATATCCTAGTTTCTGGAAAGGTGTAAGGTCAAACACGCAGCTCCTTAGTGCTTCCTCACTTGTGGGCAGGTTTTTCAACCCCCCAATTCATTTACGACAGCCCACCATGTCCCCCGAGTCTCCAGGGTGGTGACTGGCTGAGCCCCTCCCCCACGGACAGGGATCCCCTCCGGTGAGAGGAACAACAGCTTGTTTTAAATGAGAAAGGCTCGCGCAGTGTGTCAGATGGCTGTTCCCCCGGGCAAAGTTCTCCGCTCTTTGGCACATCACATGGTTCAACCCTGTCGCTGCACACGATCAACATTGGCTGAAGGTTGTTCACCACGCAAGAGCTGTTCAAGCGCCATAATCTTATCTGCCACACCCCACGTCCACGGGCTCCAAACACTTATTGGCATAACAATGCAATATAATAAGACCCATTGCTCCAACCTTGACCCAGTGGCAACAATATCCCACCACCTATCACATAATAGAAGACAGCCGTGCCTATGTGACCCGCTGAGTTTCGAATACATTTATTTTTCCAACATTTGTCCTTTAGGATCTGACTGTTTTGATGTTGTGTCTTCATGTAATATGACTCAGATCAGCCTAATACTATATTTTCTTTCCCTTATATGACTGAATACCTTTCTATAAATAAATGGATGTAAACTGGATGAAGTTGGTGAAACTTGAGTAGACAATAACTATCAGTTCAGACTGTAGCTTACTTCCTTGCTGAATGTTAATCAGTTTTACAGTCCCTTTACTGCGTAAACATTTAGTGAGTTAGCAGGTTTGGCTCCCTCACATGGCAATGTTGGTATAATAACCGTGAAATGTGTGCAGGTCAATGGTAATTAATCAATTACATTTCAAATACTTTTACAAATACCCAGCCTAAAACCTCAAAGAACAAGCAATAACAACAACTGATGCACAGTGGAAAGGAAAAACTTAGTAGGGTTGAAAAAACCTAGACCGGAACTCTAATGGGTGTAAAGATTATTTGAAGAAATCAAAAAACGGTCAAAAATGCCATAACAAAAATGTGCTAAAAAAGTATCTAATCTATAAATAATAAAATACTATATTGTATGCCATAAAATAAACTATTATTTTGTACTAATTATGAGGCTGAGTGATTTTGTTCAACATTTTATTTTTTTAATTATTACATTGTAGAAAAAACTGGGATGTAGCTAGACCAGGGTTATATAATACAATTTGGTATAATGCAATGTTACTTTCGGCGCCTTGCCCTCAGTCAAGTTAGATTTTTGGCTCTTTATAGGAAAAGGTTTGGGCATCCCTGAGCTAGACCATTCAACTAGCCACAGGTTTTCAATGGGATTTAAGTCCAAAGTTTGTGACCGCCTTGGAAATGGTTGATATAGAGGGTAACAAAAATATTTTTAATAGATTTTTATGTTTGCTTGAGGTTATTGTCTCTTCATGGAAAATCCATTTTGGCCACGTTTCAGCTTCCTGGTCAGCAGCCAGGATTTTGGCAAACATATCCTGATACTGGGTGTAGTTCATGATTTTGTTAACCTTAATTGGGGCCCCAGGAACAGGGTAAGGAGAATATTCTTGTAACATCAAAGATTTATCCCCATCTATCTTACTATAACTATACTTTTCTACATATTCTTGTTTTTCAAAGCCATGGTGTGCATGAACAAATAGGTTTATCTAGTTTAATGATGAACTATTTGGCCAGGCACAGTGCCAAAACTAAAGTTCCTTCTGGAAATAAATCCCAAGAAGTGCAGATGAATCTTGCCTGGATTTACATTGCATTTGTATATACGTTCAAAGAAATCACTGAAACATTCAGAGCATGCTTGGTATAAGACTTAAGAAATGGTTGGGTAGGTTAAAACTATTTTAATTGAACCACAGTGAGAGTAAAAAAGGTATCCACATCATGTTACCTTTGTAAACCCTTATTATTAGAGAAGTCTTGAGATAAGTCGTGTTACATTTTACCTTTAATTTAGCACTTACAATTAAATCAAGCACCATGCTCTACCAATTGAGCAACACTTCTGTGACTATAATTGAGCTTTTGCCGTGTTCTAATCTTTAGCTGTGTGTGTCGTTTTCTACATAGGCCACCTACGAACTCCTGGAGGGGGACTCAGCAGGATGCAACCTTCCCTGTGGACTTTCCCCCAACCCTACTCCTCCCTGCCGGCATCCCAAATAGCACATTATTTCCTATATAGTGCCCTGATTTGGTTTGGAGCCCATTGGGCATTAGTCAAAAGTAGTTCACTGTTCAGGGTATAGGGTTCCATTTGGGAATGTAGCCAAACTGTTATTGACTGTCAGCAACTTCCCTGGAATGTTCCTTTTCTGGCTAGAGAAGCAAAGTCATTGCAATGGAATGCAGAATGAATCCAAGAGGTTAAAAACATGCACACACCCTCACATACAGTCATGGCGTTTCACAGAACAGTACATCGTGGTAATCGGATTTGGTGTTAAAGTCCTCCTCAGAGGGAGGTCAGGTTTTCTCATATCTCGTGGATTCTATTAGGCAGAAGAATACAGTTCATGCTTGGCCTTTCTGTAGCAGGGTTCTGAATTGTCAGCTGCCACTGCATTGGACTTCCATTGCTTCATGTGTTTGTGTGCCATGAAATTTCACTACAGTAATTACACAGCAAGTATTGACTTATAAACACACGGAAATCATAACATTCAGTCTCGTTTTCAGTCCAGGCGTGGCGCATCTTTCACAAGAACCTCTTCTGGGATTACTGGATTGCCTTTGTTACCCTGTGCATCTGAGGGTGAAATTCTTGCACCATAGCTCAGCATGATACCCCCATCCCCAGTCACACAGCATGATACCCCCCATCTCCAGTCATGCAGCATGCATTCTATAGCTGTGCTTTTCTGACCATTTCACAGGACATCTCACACACTAGCCTAGGACAGACTGTGTGTGTATGTGTATATATGTGCGTGTGTATCGCTTTGACAGTGGTAAATGACTGCAGCAGGAGGCTGTGCGGCAGGTTGAATAAGGTGGGAGGTGGGAGGGGGTCACTTGGATGGAAGGGGGATAATATGCAAAAAATGTAAGCTTCTGTTTCCAGGGCAACAACGATCTGCAGATCACAGTTCTTTAGGCTTGCATTGGCAGACGGGCCCTAGCAATCTGTCTCGTGCACCACTAACATGAAACAACCCTTACCTTATTTTTACTTCTTTTTGGAAACCGTTATTACAGGTTGCTGTGTTTTGAGAATCTGTTTTTTTTTTATTTTCAAATGGTATGGTTCCTATTATTGCTAGTCTTCATTTTATCATTAGACTCAATTTAAACTGGGTTGTATATTGCTGGTCTTTATCTGTGGAAAAATAAAATTTGCACTGAATGAGGCTACAAAACGTGATGTCACGCATTGAATGTCTGAACCTTTAATTAACAATTTAAACACCAAAACATCCTGTAAGCAGATACATTTTCTGAAAACGTATGTATATGCTCAAGTGGAGCATAGAGAACATTTTTGTTTATTTTCAAAGCCTTCCTCGACATGTATTCCTCGTCCTCTGGGTAAAAAAGCTCTTTTGTGATCATCTACAAGCCATCCTTTTCAGGTCCTTGTATCCAGTAAAATCAGCTGACTGCTTTTTCCCAATGTGTGTGTGAGAGAGAACATGCTGAATAGCTGCCCTCAAGCACTTGGGCTCAAGAATGCTACACTTGGCACTAAACCGTGAGGGCTCATCAAGGCCAGATCCATTGTTCGTCGCTCTTTAGCCTATCCCCAAGGCTAAGCACATCTACAGCCTAATTCTCATGGTATGCTGTGACAGTCATAGGCTGAGGGGACCTAGCCCCTAAGGGCAGACCTGCAAGAAGTTTACAGTCTTGAGTGTAATATGGATATGTTAATGTGTTGTAATCGCTTGTAAAAAAAGAAAAGAAAAAAAGACTACTAGTTGATAAATATTTTTGAAAGACCCATTTCTTCTACTGGTTTAAATGAGTTTTAAACAGAACTGTTATATTATAATGAAATTGTTCATGGTCATAAGCAATTGATAAGAGCTTTATTTGTTTTTACCCTTGGAAACCAATGATTGGGAGCATGTTGTCATGATACTATCTCCATGCACATTCACTGTTAGTTTCTCTAAAAAAGTAACAAACTATCTCCATTGGCACATGATGATTCATGATGATAAACAAACACATTATTACCCACTGTTTATGGTGTTAGCAGTAAATTATACAGTAATTACGCCTAGTGTTGCATCAGACTTTGCTGAAATAATGAATCCTCCAAATCCCAGGAGGGATTTCAAAGCTAGAATACAACTAATATTTACGGAAGTCAAATAGTCCTAAAATGAATTTATGGAAATAGCAGCTATGACCAAAATAATCCTCTACTCAGAGTCAGTTTATGCATAGGACTGTTTCTATTTATTTCAACATTAAAATGACACTGGATACATGTACTGTGTACACTATACTGATATCACAGTGTAAATAAATGAAATAATTATTGTATAAGGTAAAATTACTATCAATTACATTTCAGCCCATATGGCCAAAACACATGTCCTGCGTTTTGCAAATGAACTATCTGTATCAGATGTGGACCACAACTGTTAATTAATGAGTAAATCAATTAATGGGCTAATGCATTATTGTTACACAGTTATTCCTTCCTGATCATGGCCTCCTAGTGGAACCTAAATCCTTGAACTCGTGAATAAATTACAGCAGCCCATTGTGCAACAGAAGCAGGCAGCTTGTTAGCTCGGTGGTTGAACTGTGTAGTAGAGAGCAGAACAGCAGAACAGAGCCAAGGCAAGTGCATCCATTCAACATAGCAGGCAAACAGACCAGGCTGCACTTAGTCATCAGGTCAGTTAATGAAGGTATTAAAAAGATAGGGCAAGGTTCTCAAAAGTATCAAGATTGGGAGATGGACAGTGCAACACGCTTCAAAAGTTAATTTAATTAAAGCTACACGTTCTTTAAACCGCACATCAATGGTGCAGAGCGCTGCGGAAGGTAGCTAACGCTAGCTATCTTTTTAGCCAAGCAAGTTTCCTGGATAACCCAGCAACCGGAGAACATTTCGCAATTTAGCTAGCTACGTATCATGCTAGCAAGAAAGCATAATTAGATATTATTTTTTTGTCAATTATATTTTTCTTAATGAAACCGGGTCACAAGCTTCCAGAAAACTGGTGTATTTGCGCATTACTGCCGTGGAGCTCAGACTGCAGCCATTTCAAACCGACCAACCCAGGGTAGTTGAAGTTGAAGGTAAGCCAGCACCAGCACCCACTTCACATCACTCCATTGTCACTTAGCTAACTAGCATGTAGCTAGCCAGGGAGCAAGCTATATGCAGTTATTTGTCTAGTTAGCTAGCTGGATTTAAGCTATATATTACGATTGACTGTTAAATGGTACAACATCAGTCCACACATTCGCCAACTGAAATATTGACCTTTGGTTAGCTGAATGTAGCACATTAATTATATTCGCTACATCGGAGTGGTTCACAACCATACTGGGCATCGAACTTACTCTAGCTGGCTTGCTAGCCACAATCCCAAGCAACCGAACCGTTAGCAAGCTAATACTACTAACGTTTCAACGTCAACCGTCTCGTCATACCTTTAGTTTGGGGAAGTAGCGAGGCAGAGGGTGACTTTGTGTCGTAACACATTAATATAATTATTGCATGCTAGATAATGTTATCTAATTGGCTAAATGTTATTTTATATATCTAGCTATGTTGTAAACACACATACTAGACCTGCGTCGGCGTTGTCTAGGTGGTAACGCTAGGTTGTGCGAGAAAATTCAAAATGTCTCCCATTGATTGCCCCCTAATAATTCTGCTTTAATAAATTTAACGGTTACACAAACCGTATTCAAGAAATAACTTTAAATTGTTGATGGAGGACACATTGGTCCGTTTTGCTAACGTAAACGATGTTTTCGTTGTTAACACCGTTTAGTTGACATTGTTCTCTTGTCTCTGAGAAAAAAGTCACCAGAGGTTCCGGGCATCAGCATGTGTGCGTTGGACACCTTCGGGGACTGCGTTGTTAGGTGGCGATGCAGGTAGCAAATGGAAGTCAGTCTGTCAGCTTAGCATGTTAGATTTGCGACACTGGCGTTGTAAATGAGTATCTTCTGGTAGGTTGTAGCTCTCTGTTAGCCGTAACAAAAATAACATATTGTGACTGACTTTTTTGTTGCATTTACTCCTGACTAGACCTAAATACAGATACATATTAATTTAAAAGTAACTGGTATGCCGGGATTGCATTTATCTACAATTTACTTACATTTAGCCTAAGGTCTACTATTTGCTGCTTAATTTTGTTCCACTATCACGATACACGCCCCTATAACCTACATTTTATGTTTTGTATAATTTTGAGTTCCGAATTTTTACAAACAGGATTACTGTACACAGCCTTTATTCTACCACTTGACTAGGCCTAGGGGATTCATGGTATGCACTTGAAGAGGATTTGAAATGATTGGGTATATAGTTTATCTATCAGGGTTCTTAGGGAATGTTGCACTTTGTAAGTAGCAGTGCATTAATTATTTATACAAATTGTTCCATATTGAGGGAGAAAAAAACAGTTGATCCCAAGAGGGGAGGTGGGGGTATGGCTACACTTCACGTAAATGCTAGAATTACCAGCACATCGCTGACCCACTTTTGTTCATTGAAACCACATACTGTGTAATGGACTTGTAATGCGGGCTTGACTGTCACTGCATATTTGGAAAATGAGATTATTCTAATCTATGCAACATTTCTATCCACTTAAACATAAAGCACTGGTCTACTGGCACGCGGTCTGGATGCAAGAATACACCTCCTGCTGACTATGGTATTGAATGGTCACCATGAGGGGTAGAGTGACACACCTCAAAATGTCAAAATAATATATGCTTAGGTCTTTAGGTTGTGTGTATCAACCAGGACCATTAATCGCACTGGTATGAATTGTTGGTTGGGAATGGCTGGGAAAAATGTTTGCATGCCAGGCTTTTGTCCTGATTTCTATTTGAAATCCACCTAATCCAAGTTTTCTTTAGGGCAGGGATATCAGAACTACATATCTCAATATGGCGTTGGAACCAAAATGTCTTGAATCCCAGTATTTAGTTACACCGATCACATGTTTAATCCTTCCAGTCGATGCTTGGGTCTTATCCTGCTTTTTCGGGATGTTAGACAGATGGATAGATCAGAATCAACTTTATTTGTTAAGTATTAACACATGCCCCGAGTCTTACTTGGTGTAAAGGTGCTGCTGTTTGTAAGTAGATAATGTGTTCTGACAGTATTCATAATTGTGAAGGACTTTGACCGTTTGGCTGTTCAGCCAAGTCAGATGACATTGTGAATACAATTATCTGCATGCAGTTTTACAAAGGTGCTAACTTTCACTACTGCAATGTCTGAACATCTGGGTTAGAAGTCCAATCATTGCTTTTATTTTACTGTAGTCCACATTGGCTAAAAAAGAAGACTAACTTCTTTCATTCTCGGGAGTTAGATAAAAAGCCTTATTGCTTATGCCTTCCAGCATCTGAAGTCTAGCAAACCTGACAAGATTGTCAGTTCTATGTAGCCTACCACTCAGGCTGAGCTAGGAGCTTCCTGCCAGGATACATTTTGCCTGAGGCCCTGTCAGGTAGCATGGTGCATCAGAAGTAGGACCAGCAGCATAGAGGGAGCAGAAGTAGAGATACTTTCTCAGACATTCTGTTAGGATGTCTTCCATGCTGGTGTTTTTTTTTTAGCAAGACGTTAATGGTTCAGTTTAATGGAGGCAAATACTTTTGTGATCCACTGTATGTGTAATGAAGGCATTGGCTTTTACTGTTTTACTCCTGTCTAGACACAGATTTGAGTGATTGCTAAACTACAACAGTCAGACTAGTAGTAGTTTAAACACTTTACAAAAAACGAAACAATAGTAATACTAATTCTTTTGTGGGGGTTTTGTATATAGGTTCAGGCATTTGTTCCAATATGGATATTTCTTTGTTGTTCTTAGCAATTTGTGGTTTTGAAAAGATTCCAATATACATTGCTATGGTTCCCCAAATCTTTTGATATCCTTGACTGATCATGCCTTTCTCTTGTCACACTGGAGTTGACATGCAGTGAGAAATATAAAAACATAACATACGAAAAATAAATAGCCACAGGTTTAAGACTGTAGGCCAGTTTATGTTCTACAGAAGAACATGGTTTTCCCACTCAAGTTCTTTAGTTACCTGACAACAGCGCACATTTATTATTGTAGCCCCAGACAATGTCACCTGAGTCACCCCATTGGAGGCTTGATGTTTTGTTTGTAGGTGGAATCAGATGTGCTTGACCTGGTCTACAACAAACATTTGCTGTTGGGGGTACTTGAGGACTGGAGTTGGAGAAATGTTGCAGTAGAACTAGCCTAACAATATAATCCCATTCACTGAACCCTAACCCTTGGAAGATGGGGATGGAAGGTCATTGCTTGAGTCAGAAACAAAACGGTCAAAGGATGGTTTGGGGCCAAAAGGCTCCAGAAAAATAGAATAGGAGCTGTTTGTCTTCACTACAAGCCCTCTGCCTGTTCCAATAAAGTTCTCAAAAGCTCTAGCAGGTAAGTTAAAACAAAAAAGTGGTACTAGATATATATTTTTCAAAAGTGTCATCTGAAAATGTGTGGATCAAAAAACAACACAACTAATAATCTCACTGAAATTTGTATGTTGAATCAAATATATATATTTTACATATTTATATTAACACTATTATGCCATTATAAAACAATTATTAACCTGTTAGAAGCACATTTGGCACTGATTATATATTTATGTAAATGTTGTTCAGTTAGTTTTCACTGGGATTGTATAACATTTACATATTATTCCTCAGGCTCTGTGAAAGTCATGGTAGTATGGCAATTGTTTTTGAACAATCCCTGTATTCTCGAGTCACAACTTCAGTGTAAATTTGTCCATTTCATTGGTTGGTTATTGCCCTGCTGAAGAGTGAATTCATTTCCCAGTATCTGATGGAATAGCTGTATCCAGTGACTCCTATTACATGTAATCTGAAAAAGTCAAGCATACCCAGACAATGATGCAGCCACCTCATCAGTGATGTATTTGGTTGGATTTGTCCCAAATTTGTGACTTTGCATTTTAAGCCAACACATCAGTACCATGTTGCACGTAGGCTGAATGTTTCTGAGTATTTTATCGTGTGCATTTTTTCTTCTTCTTCCACTGGCCCTGTTTATGAGGCTTTAACAAGGGTCCTTTGTAGTTGAGTTTGTGCTTGAAATTCAATGCTTGACTGAGGAACCTTGTGTTCTAGGCCTATGTATGGGATTATACATTACTATTATTTTATAGTCAGTCTATGTAACCTGTTATGTGATTTGGTGCACCAAACTTGATTTATGTAAGCATGATTAAACAAAGGTGTGTTTATAGATTTGCAATATTATTATAAAATAATATAAATAAATATGAATTCTTAGCTAAAAATTATTAACAATACTACAGTGGCCAACTAGCTAACAAAACAATGAAATAAAATTAACAAGGTGGATAACGTGATCTTTGGTGGGTACTGGGTAATATTTTATATTGTATAACACACCATCTTAAATTAACTTACTCGCACATCCATTCGAAATCCAAATAGTGTCTCGATTTCTTGGCAATGGGTTGTGTGTGCGGTTCAGAAAAGGATGGTAATTTTCTTAGTGGTAGCGTTAGATAGTTTTGTGAGGGCCTGTACTGATGAGGTATCCTGGAGGAGCAGTCACTGTGCCCGGACGTCCGACGTGCAATCACGGTGACATTGTGAGCACTCGTGAAGTAGTATGTTCTCCAGTTTCATGGGTGTAGTGCCAACAACAAAGGAATTTTCATTTCCTTTGCGGTGACACAACACACATTGCAAAACATAAACCTCTCCTTAAACTCCAGCCATGTTCTTAGAACAACTTCATTATCGCTGTCTTTCACTGAAGATCCAACAGATTGAAGTGACAGCAAGCCAGTTGCTTTCTCTAGTGCGTATATGTACGTCCAGTGTGGCGAGTAGTCTCAATAACATACTCGCCAAAGACAAAATGTACTCGCATTGCTGCCGGCTGATGCCCAGTTATAGCCCATGAGCAAGGTTTATGCTGATTCACAAACAACCCGTCCTGGCTGCAGTGCAAGATTTAATTGGGGTCTGACACTATTTGGAATTTGGGGAATCCTTGGTAAAAAGTGCAAACATTTTACTTGCCATTTGTGTAAATGAGTGCACCATTTTGAAAATGCATGGTCATCGCAAATCTTTGTGGGCACATCTTACCAGGGATTCTGATTCTTGTACAATGTTTCTACTTCTCCACTTGCAGAAGCACATTTTTTAAGAAACTGACATGGCTGGTAGATATAACCAGTTAATGAACATTATGGCATATATATTATTTATATCCCTTTATATTCATTTTACATTTATTACACAGAATTGAATGTGATATAAACGTAATTTAGAACAATATCACAGATAATGACCGCATGGAACTGTGCCCTGGATTACACAAAATCCTGGCCAATTGGAAGATCATCTACAGCTGCCTACAAACATAAAGTGTCAGCGTTTGCATCGTTTCGTGTGAAGGCCCCTTCTATTCCGACAGCATACAAAACTAGGTTTTCATCAACTTATTCAGTCATTGAACAGTTTTCTGAGGATGTGATTTGTCATATCTGTCTTTGTCTTCTGCGATCATGCTCTGCTGCCCACATGTGCACACACACAATACAGCAAGGGCCACAAAGTGCATCATCATGGATTCAAGCACGGTCAGTGTTGACATTTTTCTTATTGCTGTAAAATCATCAGCAATGTCTGAAATGTGCTGTTGTACCTACGGTTATCTGAGAGGCCTACTTGTTAGAGATTTGATGAAGTGTGCAGGTAGGTTGTGTAACAACCCTTGTTTGCTTTTTATGATTTAAGTGGATTATGGCTTAAAGGAAAATTTAGCTCTTTTTGAACCTGGGGCATATTTTCTGATAATCTTTGCATGTCAAGAGTTTTTTTCCCCAAAAAAATGGCAGTCGGCTACAATGGAAGTGAACGGGGGAACTAAAACGAGCGTTGTATCAATGTATCAATGGTTATTGTTGTTTTTTCATTCTGGATAATGTATTGTATTAACCATGGCTGTGCGGGGAGGGTATATCCGGTCACAGGCGTTGTTTATTAATCGGTAAGCCCACGTTGGCTAGCAGTCTATTGGCATCTGTTTACCAGCAGCTAGTACAACTTGTTGGCATTTCTGTTTGACGAAACGATAAAGAAAATGTTGCATGACAAAAATATTGCATGCCTGAAGAAGCCATTTTGACGGCAGTGCCTGCAGGTTCCAGCCCAAGTAAACAGACAAGGAATAAGAAGCAATGGATGAGAGGAGAGCTGAAGAAGACCTGCAACCTGCCTTGCAACCAACGTCTCGGCCAAAATGTAGGTTTCATTTCATAGTAGGCTATTTAATATGATTTGGCCCCACATACCTGAACTCCAGGGTTGTTGGGTAGCGCTGCAGGTCCGACATAGGAAAAAGGGATCCTTGAGCAAAAATTCATGTGATCACAGCTGGTGGCAGCACATTGTCGAATCATTGTCGTAAATTCCACCATGAGGTGAGTACTGCAGTTCAACTGTGTCTTGAAAAAGCAGCGCTCCCACAAACAGCGCTGTAAGCTCGAGTGTGGAAGTTTACAAATGTTCTCAGGTAGTGCATGTTTCGGTTTCACGTAGAACATAACCATTGATACAATGCTAATTTTGGAACAATGTTGTCAGGAGAACGGGCAGAGATCTATATCAACATACCCTGGCCTTCCCATTTTGGAAAAACGAATGTATCATATATTTTCAAACGCTGTTTTGGTTGACCCATTCACTTTTGTTATAACCCAGAAAGAGACTGCCGAAAACATCTGGAAAAAAAATAAAACATTTAATTATAATAAAAAAGAATATTCTACATATATGGAGTATGCTAGATAATCAGAAAATAGGCCCCAGGTTAGCAAACCTTTCTTTGCAATTTGTAAACAAGTTTGACACCAAATTTGGGAGACACGATTTCAAGACCTGTTCCACGGTCGCTGTTTACTATTAAAGCTACAGCTTGTAAAAAGTTTTTGACTTAGCAGCTGACCAAGCCATGTGTTGAGAGAGAGAAACCCTTTATGTCTTAGACTGTTTGAAATAACGCTGGCTGTATCCTGGCTGGACCCTCTTGACTTACATTTGACTGAATCTGGAATCATCAAGCTTCAGCCTATACAGGCATTAATATTCAGTCCAGAATTAATTTGGGGTTCCGAGTTTATATCTGGTGATGTTGTGAAGGAATTAAATAAGAAATATGTTTCCCTTTCTCTAGTATGTTACACTGGCGTTTGCAATAATCTTTTGCAGCCTTTGTCTTGCTATCCTAACGATGTGTGTTTTTAAAAAAGATTTACACTGAACATTTGCCACGTCATTAACCACAGAATATCTGTGTGGTTGACAAACTGACGCTTTTGGCTTTTATTCTACGTCAGCCTGTCAGTCTTTGACCTCTACTGTGCAATTCAACACGGCGGATTAACTCAGTACCACCTTTCAAGGTCTTTTGAGTCCATTTTGTTTATCTGTATGTCCTCGGATTGTTCAAAAACAGTGATGCAGTGATGGCCAGAGCAGTTTTTTTTAATTCTTTGTATGTTTCTTTGTGTGTTTGTGCATGTGTGCAATCAACAAAGTGTGCACACGAGAGGGGAGCAGGAAACAAAAAGTGGGTAGGAAGCCCGCAGCCAATGTCTTGCTGACCAGGAAGCATGACCGAGCCAACTGCTAGCTTAGTTGCGTTTTTTGGCTTCTTTCTTTTACATAGGTGTCTGACAAACCAGTGTTATTTAAACATTGACAAATAAGCACTTCCTGGGGTTGTGAAACATTCGCAGTTGCGGTTTCTACAAATAGCCTTTCTCCCTCCGAGCACGTGTTCCGCACCACGTTTGCTGTCATGAAACCCAGCCAGGCCTTTGATGGAGCGGCTGGTCCCCCAGGGCTTATTAGCAGACACCGAAGGGAGCCACACTTCATTGATAGGGCCATACCTCCCCAGTCATAACTGTCCACACAAAGGCTGTTAACCACGTTTGCTCTGGAATGATACACGTTCCCATGCTTCACCAGAGAAGTGTCTTTGTATGTGTTCTGAAAGAGTAGGGACTGCTCCCTTTGTTGGCGAGACACACACACACTCAGACAGGGCAGCAGGCAGCCAGTCTGTCTCTCTGTGTGTGTGTGACTGCGAGCACAGCCGACTCCCAGCAAGTTGCTCCTGTCGTTGCTGATCAGCCAGCTGATAAGTCAGCCGTCAACCTGTTTTTTTTTTTCACCCTTGAAGCAGGAAGGGGCCAGTAAACTGTATACGGGGTGAGATAGAGAGGTTCCCTGTCCGAGTTTGGACTGTGGAAGGGAGAGGCCTGTCTCTTGTAAACATACCTACACTTTCTCTTTTGTTTAAGATAACAAGCTGAGCAACAAAGACAGGGTGAAGATCAATACAAGTAGAGCAAGTCTGAATTACTGTGACGATTGACATGGCCTGTGATTGTGCAGTGGAAAGAGCAAACCAATGCTCTCAGCTTGTGCGTTGCGATGATTGGCAGTTAAGTCGCCAGCCTTAGTGGAAGTGGAACTGTGACAAACGGCTCAGTGTCGCAGAGATGCACCACATGACCGGCAAGCGTTTGCATGTCTGACTACATATTTGAGTTAACTTATTTACAGCTTATTTAATGTGTTCACTTACAGTGCATCAGATATTTATTTATTTAGCCTGTTAGGTCAGTTGAGCAACTAGTCAATATCTTCTGTTTCTTAACCCTCCCCTTTTTTCTGGCTTTTTTGTTGTTGATATAACAGTGGTTTGGATTCAACTCTGCAGCAGTACATGTGGAGGTAGCGGCTTAGTCTGCTGGAGCATCCTACGTTGCCACTTTATTTTCAATTTCGTCCTGGCCAAAGCCCTCCAATAATTGGTCATGCCAGTTTAAATACATCCTGGAGTGTATAATGATTACAATAATTGTTGTGTCCTCGTGAGGAATTAAATCTGTTTGTGTAGGCTGCAGTGATCTGCTGATGACTAGTTTGTTGTTAATGCAGCTGTTCCCCTGGTCCCTAAGCATGGCAGAGTAAGTCAGCCGTCCTCAAAGTTGCAGATGGGTACAGTATATGTGTCACAAATTGCATCCTATACTCTCAATATAGACCTATGGGTCCTTGGTCAAAAGAAGTGCCCCATATAGAGCATAGGGCTCCATTCAGGATGGGCCTGGGGAGTTTCACATTCACTTACACTCATTTGTAGAAAGAGGGGGTGGCTGCCGGCAGAAACCAATTGCCCCTAGTTGATTTACACATTTACAGTTGAGCCATGTGCGTGGCCTCCAGCCTAGGTATATGGCTCAATCAGACAGTTTTGATTAGGGTGCTATGTTTGTTATTAAACTAAATTTAGCAAATTATCATAAAACAATTGCAGAATGCATTAGGGACTTCTTATACATGTATATTGCTTTTAACATTTTGCTCCAATATTGTAATATAATGATTATGTTGCCTGCTCGGTAGTTAGCTAGGTAACGCAGTAATATTACTGAACAAACTGCCTGCAACTGGTGCTGGTTAGATGTGCCGGTTAGAGAATTGAACAGCAAAATATTTAGGAGCATATATGACACACCAATATATTTGGATGTATCTGTGATGTTGTCTGTGGTGTTTTCTGTGGAATTAAATAGATTTTAAAATAAATGAAGAAAATATGAAATAAATTGAAACGGTCACACGGTCACAGTGCCCTGCAACAGTGTATGCATTCACACGTTACTAAGCATTAACGGTGAACACTGTCTATAAATAAGGTTGTTCTTAACGTCAATTTGTATGCGCTTTGATTGCCTAATTTGGTTTACTGACAAACAGTTTCAAGGAATTGGAGAGGAAAAGGAGGGTTAAGCTAATTACTCAGAGAAGCTGCTGCTTCTAGTCTCTCCTCAAGTAAATGAATAACCTTCATAACCGGCCGGAAAAATGCTCCATTGAGAGGACATTCAAGACAAGATTTTGTAACGCAAGCCTCCCATATCCGATAACTTGGCTTCGTCATGTTTCAGTCTGTGTTTCCACATTGTTGACCTGACTTTACCTGTTCTTCAGGAGATTGCAGGTCTACTGTCCTCAGGGGGAGGGGAACTTACGGCTAATGTCATCTCCTAAATGTTGTTTCTGTAAGTGTTCTACTGCAATATCCCTCTGGGGGAACTTCCAGCCCAGCAATTCAAAGGTTGAAACCATTTTGGTTTTCTTGCTTCATGTGGGGTAGCTAGTTCCGGTAGAGGTAGTTTCATTTTAGAAAACATACATAATTCTCAAACCAACTTTCATTGACTTTCCCAACCGAAGGCTAAGGGAATACTTTTCTGGATGCCCTCCTAACTGCATATTAACATTTCAGTGCAGTTTAAGGCAAACCCTTCTGTTTTTGATGGAAAAGTGTCCACGCCTGTTTGCGTAACCGGGGCTCTGTGCCAGTGTTTGAATAAGCCCATCTGATTTCGGTGAGTGAAGCTGTGTGTTGTCTGATGCCGTAGTGATGCTGAGGAATGTTTCATCTTGGGCAGGCTCTTCTCTGTTCCCTGAACGCCCATACTCACTCCCTCTCCCCCAAACCCATTCCTCAAAGGGCCATGTTTGGGGGAGGGGCTCCTGTACCGACCAGTCATGTGACTTCCGCCTCTGTACATATGGTGATTGTGAATGGCTTGAGCAGTGTCAGGGACACGGAAAACTCCTCTTTTGTGAAGCTCCTGGAATGACCAGAATTTCTTATTAAATTAGGTGGTTGGCCTGCTTCTCAGGGGGTACAAGATTGTGTAGAGGTAATGCTCGCTCTTTGGACTCTTTTTTTTTTCTCTTAGCTACTCCTACTCACTCCTTCACTATATGCTACACCAGGTAGGCGCTTGGTTCGATCAGATCTGTCTCCGGCATGTCATAGTCCATCTCTAGGGGAAGGCACAATTTTAGGTAAGCCGGAATAAGACTGTTTTTACATATGTTGAGATTGTGGGTTGTGCTGACATCGAAATGGCAGCTTTCTAACCAGAAGATAAGAAACTCCAGCCCTTGTATTTCTCAGCAGAAAGGCTTATTTATGTAGACTTTGAAATCTGAAAGGGGTATTTGTGCATAGGATATAACGGCTGTCCAGTGAAATGCTTACTCGTGAGTTCTTACTCATGCTTACTCGTGAGTTGCCAATATCAGGCAAGACAACACAATAATATTTTATGTTATATCCTGGATCAGCACTCACTTTTGAAATACAGGTCTCTAAGCTTTTCAGAAAGCTTCTCAGCAGTGGTGTCATGCCTTTGGCCGGAGCTGAAGGTTTAGGTGAACTGGCCATTGAGCTTTGGTGGTGCTGTGGGGAGTAAGACCGCGGGGGAAGGGACTTATTCAATAGGATTAACGCAGGAGGAGGTGACTGAATTTGTTTTGGAGGTGCCACTACAAGAATGAAAACTCCTGTTCACTCCTTATCCACTAGCCCCAATAAACTTGAAGGGAACTAGTAGCCCTTAAAAACCCAGTGTTGGTCAAGCGTCTTGGAGCAAAAGAGTTGATAAATTATTTTGGGCTTTCAGATTACCATGAATAGATCCTATAATGTTCTTCTTTGAGACCGTCCTCTTTCCTACACGGAAGCCTGCACGCATGAATGAGGCGTCTTGTCCTTGTTTAATGGGTATGACTGGTGACCGGGGGGTGTGTTCAGGATGTGTTCAAGCCCCGTCGGTCTCTCTCACATCCTTGTTAGACCTCCTTGGTCCTGTGTGTGGTGAGGTGAGGTGTTTTTCTGCTAACTGACAGCGAAAATGAGCTGTTCTTTTTATCAAGCTTAAGTCTAGTAATTTCTTATTTCAGAGGTTGCCCCTACCTCTGTGGCTTTATCTTTTGCTTTCTCTGTCACTTTGTCATTATTTATTTCTCTTACTCACACAAAGGGATGCACGTAGGGGATACATCCCTGCAATGCTGATAATGCTGTGAATAATTAAGGTTTACAGCTGTATGTACTCTGTGTGTGTAATGTGTATTGTGTGTGTCGGTCAGAGTGAATGTCTCTGGCATTCGGTCAGAGTGAATGTCTCTGGCATTCGGTCAGAGTGAATGTCTCTGGCATTCGGTCAGAGTGAATGTCTCTGGCAGTCGGTCAGAGTGAATGTCTCTGGCAGTCGGTCAGAGTGAATGTCTCTGGCAGTCGGTCAGAGTGAATGTCTCTGGCAGTCGGTCAGAGTGAATGTCTCTGGCAGTCGGTCAGAGTGAATGTCTCGGGCAGTCGGTCAGAGTGAATGTCTCGGGCAGTCGGTCAGAGTGAATGTCTCGGGCAGTCGGTCAGAGTGAATGTCTCGGGCAGTCGGTTAAGAGTGTATGTCTCGGGCAGTCGGTCAGAGTGAATGTCTCGGGCATTCGTTTAGAGTGAATGTAACGGGTAGTCGGTCAGAATATGTCTCCAGCCAGGAGGTCAGCAGTCATAGTAGGGGTATAAAATCTGACAATTTTAATATTGTGAGCGATCTTGAAGATGTCCGCAATCTACTTTTCTGGCGAACGCGGAGAATTTATGTCCTCATAATAATGTTAAAACGACAACTGCCTGTGCTGATTGGATAAATAGTTTTACGTGTCTCTATCATGTCTTTCATGCAAGTAGACGTATTAGAATAAAAACAAGCAGCAGGGCGGATGAGGAACAGGTGCCAAAGAGATTCACCGTCAGTTGTTGTGTGGCAGTGGTTTGGCTGTGCAGTCAGACATTCTCAGAAAATAGTTAGCGTTAAACCTTGTTGGGTAACATTCAGCTTTTCCGGAGGTAATCCCACAAATCTTTTCAACCACCTGAAAAGGGAGCATACAAAAGAGCATGCGTGTTTCACTCAGGTCCGCGGATCCCCACTCATCTGTATCTCACGAGGTCACGAAACATAAACAGTTGTCACTGACCAACACATTAGAGGAGTAAGACCCATTTCTGGGTTATTTAAGATCTTGTGTTATTTAATGTGCAGTCTATTGACTGCTGGTGGCAACTTTAATAGTTCAAATAAAGTTACATTCAGGCCATTTAATTTTGGCAACTGATAATTTCATTTAATGTTGTGTACATCTACATCTAATTTGCACATGAAGCAAATTTGTACAAATACATAAATCCAGAGGCTTGTTCCAGTCTGGATATTCTCTATAGTACATATCAACAGTTGGAACATTCAGATTGTGGATTGTGATTTTTGTGAAATAAGTAGTGATATGATTTTTCTGGGAAGATCGCCAACCCCTAAGTCATACTGTATGTGTCAGTCACAATGGGTCAGCCGGTCTGAAATATTGTTTGTTGACACCGTTACAGAGGGGATCCTACCTGGACACCTGACACAAAGCTCTTGTGTATTTTGATGCTGTATTAAAGGCATGTTGATAATGGTGATGCGCCCCATTGATTGGATATGCCCATTTGAAATTTAATGAATCAGGATCAATTTTTCTATAGCAATGCCTCACATAACCAAACTGTCATGTTTACTTCAAATATATTATGGGTAGCAAATTGTTGAAGAAGCTTGTGGTGATGCCCGTGCAAATATGTAGTCATTCAGAACCAAACAAAATGGCCACGCCGTTTCTGAGGGAATATTGTGGTTACAATAGGCTTCTGTCCAGATCAGTGAGTCACGGGACTTCCTGCACTGGTCAGGTCAGCCAAGCCAGAGAGGATCCACTTTTCACATGTATTCTGATATAATGGCAGCGGGGTTCCCCCGTTGAAATAATGGCAGCGGGGTTCTGGCACATTTTTCGATGTGGCCACCACTGTTTTCCCCCTGTTTTGTTTCACAAACACATGATAGAAACAGACAAAGGTAACAATACCTTTGTTTGTCTGCCCATTTGTCTATCTCTATATGCGTAGCACCACTACATCCTCCAGAATTCATAAAACGTATGACAGTTAGGGCCGAGGACGTTAGGAAGGCATGTAGCCTAGTGGTTTGGATCACTGGGCCTGGTATAGAAAAGTTGCTAGATCAAATTCCTGAGTCGCCCAGCTACAAAAAACAAAAGACTGTTAACCCTAAATGCTCCCCGGTTTTCAATTGTGGTTTTCCCACGTACCTCAATTCTGAGGGTTTGGGTTGAAAACAGAAGTCTAATTACGTCCGGACCTTCATTAAATTACTTTCAAATGGCGTCTGCATTAGCTCTCGGTCATCAGCTAATCCCTGAGAGGATTAAAGCAGCAAATGCCAAATGTGGCAGGAGCAGCATAGACACCGCTGTTTGTCTTCTGCACTACACAATCACTGAACTTGTTTTGGCATCAATGCTGCCCGTTTAATCAATCAATCAATAACATGTATTTATAGAGCCCCTTTTACATCAGCAGTTGGCACAAAGTGCTTTTACAAAACACCCAGCCTGATTCCCAAAGGAGCATGTAGCAAAAGAGTTAAAGCACTGTGGCTAGGAAAGTCAGAAATTTTGGAAGAAACCTGAGATAGTAACCTGGCCCGAAGAGGTGACCAGTCCAATTCTGTCTCTAGGGGGGTGGTCAGCAGCATGGCATTTGCGGCACAACCAGAAGCACTTTGGACAGGTACAGCATTCAAGCCTGTTACAGGTACAGCATTCAAGCCTGTTACTCCTGAGGTGTGGGCCAAGACCTCCTCAAGTTTAAACGGAGCAGGGGACATGTAAAATTAAGAGTGCATTTCTTTGATTTACAATGGAGAATAACTGACCCTATTCCACCGGCACAATAATATAGCAGTGTAAAACCTCAGGGCTGAAACAGGGGGGGTCCAGTGCCACTGCGGCCCGACCCGTGGGGAGGCCCCAGATAGTGCCCAACTTGCAGAGATGCAGTCCACCCAGATGCCAAGCATCAACCAAAGGACCAACCGACCGCATGCACCCTGAATGATTGCAAGTATTGCCAGTATAGTTCACTTCAATTGCTTGAGGGGAGCAACAGAGAAACAACAGCAAGCCAGTGACTCTGCCCCCGATTGGGATTGAAGAGAGAGCCTCCCAGTGGAGATGAGAGCCCACCTGGAAAGACAGCCTCTCCATGGGCCAGACTACACAATTATAAACCATTGTGAAGACATAACTTTAGTAGACAGTTTGCACTGAGTTTACATTTCTAACCTTAAATGGCATTCCACAGTAGTGTTTAGAAATTCTAGGTACAAATAGAAGGCCTGCATCTTGCGATCTTATGTTGCGTGTGCCTGGATCCTTTCAGTGAGGTAGGAGCAAGTTCATGTATTGCTTTATAAGTTAACACTAAAACCTTAAAATCGGCCCTAGCCTTGACAGGCAGCCAATGTAGACAGGGAAAGGAGTTTTTTTTTTACAATTTAGTTAAGTTTAGCAGCCGTGGTTAGCACTAATTGAAGTTTATTGATTGATTTTTATTTGATTTACTGGAGAAAATTGCATTGTGGCAATCTAAACTAGAAGTAACAAAAGCATGTATTAAACAAACATTTCTTAGTTTAAAAGCTTCTAAAGTAGCTAATTGTGTGGCTTCTCCATGTTCTATCGAAATATACAACTGTGTGCATTCAGCATAACAGTAAAAACTGAAATTGTGGTTCCCCCGATGACATCACCCATATATAGTGAATACAATAATGGTCCCAAAACTGGGCCTTGAGGAACACCAAAACATACCTTTTGATTTTTCAGAAGACATGCCATCCACACAAACAAATACACAAACAAAAACTAATATCTTTCAGATTTAAATAAGATTTAAGCTAGAGTGTGTCCTATCTCTCCAAGAGCAAGGAGGGATCAATAGTGTGGATTTAGAATTACTAATTTAGTGAACGTGTCAAGTTATACAGGGTCACAAAATGTAAGTGTCCCCATTGACACCAGGTCAAGAACGTTCTGGTCATTCTCAGAACAACTAAGATTTTGAGGTCTATTCCTATTTAAGGAGGGGTCAGTTACTTGCTTTGTAATGATTTTTTCGTAAAAAATGTATTAATTACTGCTGAAGTGAAGACCCCCTTCACTTGCTGAGTATTCAAGGAGACGTTCGTGATTGTTTTTGTTTACCTCAATCAGGTTGGAGATATAAGATGATTAAGCAGATGTGAGTGCTTTTTGGTATTGCACTGTCTATCCAGACTCAACTAAATACTTGGTGGAGTGCCATATTGCGAGTTTCTTGTTGGTATTTCTTTTGTTTTTAGTGGTGCAACCATATCCAATGTATGTTGTTGTGTTGAGTTTAGATCCTGGATTAGATTTATTTACTTTGTCATTGCTAAACTAGCATAGAAGAATATCTATTAGTTATCTAAAAATGTATATTACAGTGTATAAAATTCTTTGTTTTAGGTACAAGTGGGTTTCTTGTTGTAACAGCAAATGTAATAAGACAGTGGATGGATATTTTAGAATTATGAGTAACAATTATTAGATACACTATCTATTTCTCGTGACAAGTCTTCGGTATGATTGTGGCAGTGGGTTGGAGGCATGTTGGACAAAACCCATTGAGTCAATTACAACTTCAAAGGCTTTTCGAAGAGGGTCTTTGGACTTTTCCATATTAATTAGGAATTTGGCAAAAATTTGAATAGTATCTGCTATGACTACAATGTTAAACAGCCTAGTTAGCTTTCGTGAGGAAAACTTGAAAAGAATGAAAACCACTGATGTGTTTAAGAGAAAATTTATATTTAATGTCATAAATCAAATCAATCGTGATGCGTGGGAGATATGATTGCTAGTGTAGCTAGGAGGAGTGGCCACATTTAGGGCAGGCTTTAGCCAGGTTTCACACAGATCAAATAAGTCCTATTTTAAGTTGAGGCAATACAGTCATTTTTATTAAGGTGGAGGCGGGCTTTATCATAATACGTTTGCTATTGTTAGCACAACCTTTACTTTTCTCAGCTTGGGAGTCACAGTCTCAATAGGCAAAACTATGTTAACTGCTCTGGCTATGCTATTAGACGGAACTTTGCTAGCAGGATGGCTAGAAGCTGCAACTTGACCTGCAAAAAAATCTAATGGCTTTTAATCTGTCCTAAGCAATTGTCATTTCCCCATAAAGGTATGTGCCTTTTCGCTCAGTTAATGTGCTGCCTCTGCGGGGTTTGCACCATTGCCTGTAACTGTGAAGGCCAGGGTCTGGGCGCTGTACTAGTGTTTGGAGATCAGTTTGCTGACCTGTCTACAGCTGTCAAGTGGGCCTTGCTCCAACCCTCTCCACCTCGCCCTCCCCCTCTCTTTCTGGCTCTTTCTCTACCGCTTTTCCCCCATGTTTCTGCTCTGTCCCCTCCCTCTCCCTCTGTCTCCAGTCTGGCCACTCTCCTTGTGTGTTTCTCTTTTTTTTAATCATACTTGCAGGTTTTCTACTGCCTTGTACTCTGCTCTCTCCTCTATAACCTCCCCGCTCCCCCGCCCTTTGAAGCTGGAGGTTGTATAACCTAAATCTGGGCAGCAGAGAGTGACAGAAATAAAGGGAGGGAACAAAAGGAGTTGACGAATGCAGCAAATTAGCATGGCAGTTAAAGGGATGTAGCTCATCCTAGCATATTGGAACTGGATTGGGAATCCCTTTGAACGAAGGCCCTTTGAGGGGTAATGAATCACATTGTTCTGAGACATCTTCACCTTCGCGCTCAAGCTCAACTCCTAACCTGTGCTGCCTCTGCAACGCCTGGCCGCGGAGGGAGACTTCCCTGTTATAATAACACGTTTTCCCCCCAACCTCCTTTTTTCAGAGTCCTGTTGCTATTTTTAGCCCTAAGCTCTCTGCTCTGTGGAATCTGTGGCAGGCAGCAACAGAGGCAATGATCTTGTGCACCAGGACTCAAACAACCACTGCATGGCATCAGACTGCTGCCGCCAGTACATTAGCAAAGGAGAACCATTCTTGCCCTTACCACTCCCACAGCCTAGGAACTGGGCTACTCTGTAGCTCGCATGGAGCTTACAATGCCAGGGTTGTGGGATCTATACCGACAGGTGGCAAGTACAACAAAGAATGTAGGAAAATGCATGCACACTAGGTCTGTAAGTCAATGAGAGCATCTGTTGATGGCATACAAACTAATGCTGTTGAAAATTTCTTTTTGTTAGGAAAGGTCATGAAATAATTGTGTCAGGCTATCTATTTACAAAGACTGCCTGTAGGATTGCTAAAGCCATATAGCCCACCGCCAAATTAAGTTATATGGGTTTTGTATGGTCCTGCAAAACCTAGCAAGAGGCTGTGGTCCAGCAGTGTTTCTGTAGCACAAACGTGATGAAAAGTCTGCAAAACAAATTCCCATAGAATTGACAAAATTAGTTATGATTACTTTCTAGGTAAGCATAGGTTACGTTGCTTTTATCAAGATTGTTTTTAGGAATGCCTTTTATCTATCATAAGACTGTTTTTAATAGCATCACTGCTAACAACTGCACAATGCATTCTTGTTGCTTCTTTAGGTATTTTCAGTTCATCAGAATCATTGATAAATTCTGTTTGTGTTCTAACAAACCTGGGCAAATGGATACATTTCCAATACATTTAGTTTTATGTCATATAATGTTTTTTAATGTTGTAATTATGTGGTTCTGTTTTAAAGGATCAACATTAGCTCATTATTCAACCATGAACTTTACACATCTCAAATCACTTGGAATCAAACGGGCTGGAACGAATAAGCACATAGTCTGAATACGGGAAAATAACATTTTGCTCAGTTCACTAGTGTGGGCGCTACAAAATACACTGCAGACATTCAACAGGCATGCTGTCTCCTCTCATTACCACTCACATTCACTGGCTGATCATCAATTAAATGAAGGATCTGTTCTCCATCTCGAACAGTTAGCCTGCTCCCAGCCCTCTTCTTCCATTTCCCAAGGGAGGTGATGGTTTGGTCCATTAACATCATAACTGCACCGGCAGTACTATTCAGACCATTTACATTTCTGATAGGTAGAATTTCTGTTTAATCCCATGATCTAGTTGCAGGACTAAGATAAATGGTTATTCCACTTTACCCTATTGGCAGGCATATACTTTTAAAACCAGGTAGCCAAGGACAACCAGGTAGCCAAGGACAACCAGGTAGCCAAGGACAACCAGGTAGCCAAGGACAACCAGGTAGACAAGGACAACCAGGTAGACAAGGACAAATAGGTAGCCAAGGACAACCAGGTAGCCAAGGACAACCAGGTAGCCAAGGACAACCAGGTAGACAAGGACAACCAGGTAGACAAGGACAAATAGGTAGACAAGGACAACCAGGTAGCCAAGGACAACCAGGTAGACAAGGACAACCAGGTAGACAAGGACAGTCCCTGTGCACTGCCGTTATGCCACAACTGGGATACCGTATTGTGATATCCGTGGTAGTTTTATATGCACATTTCTTCTAATTTCTCAGTTGTCTGAGGTAGCTGTATTTTCAGATGAAAACGTAAGTATTATAAGAACATTTGGTTAATACATTCTTCAGCATACTTTTGTACATACTTTTGTACAAACATCTGTAACAGTGTCACATCGTTTTATTTCTCTCTAAAGTATTTCTTTTTTTTTTACATTTTCATAATTGTTGTTTTTGTATGCAGCCAATCCTTCCTTTGACAGTGGCTATTAATATTTTACCCTGAGAATGTCTGTCCATGTCCATCACATCCATAATGCAGGTTTTGTTGTTCTGTTAACATGAAGTAGGCTTACTCACAACTTTGTGATTTTGTGTCTACACTTCCTCTGTAGGGTTCTACAAATATAGACATTCAAATGTTAATTTATCATTGAAAAATCCTTGATGAGTAAGTTCATTTTTGTGTAAAAATGTAACATACAAATTGCAGAAAAACACAGTTGCAGAAAAACAATTGCCGAAAAACACACGCTAGTGTTAGCTAGTTAGTGTATAGCTTCTGCTCGGCTCCTTGCTACTCGAAACCCAATGTTGACTTTCAGTACAGGGAGTCGAGGGTTAATTTCACTAGAAATCACCAGACACCGGCTTTTAATGCTTGGCCTGCTTACTTTAGACGTTGTCATTGAAACACATGCAGCGAAAGTGGACAAACCTTTTGTTTCCAAAGCGTGCGTATCGTTTCAGTAGCGCATTCAGTAGGGCATTTCCACAAAAATATTTTACTGATAGATAGAAAGCCACTGAGAGAGAGAAGGGCGGGGCCTTTGCATAGGCAAATCTGCAAACTGTCTTCCACATTGTCTTGTAATCAATGGGAAATAGAATCACCAAATGTATATACTGGAATTCAGTATAGGCAATGTCAGTATAAGCCACTGGGTGAGAGTAGGGATGTGGTATGTGAGGTTAAGTACGTTGTGGTCAGTTTTGGGACCAGAAATAGGGGTTATCTCAATCTGCCAGTAACCTACTGGGTGTTGTTGAGAGAGTCGACCAAAAACATCCTGGAGTAGACTGCACGTACGCACTTCTACTGTATGCATCGGCATTGCTACTTCAGCTACAAAACAGTAGTTACTAAAACATTTAGTCCTCTTCTTAACGTGGGAGCATTTTTGCGTTAGGTGGTAGTTGAATTTTATGCTTTTTGTGACCACATTTTGTACAATTGTCAGGAAAAATATGATATTTTTGGAACCATTGCTTGAATGACATTTGGTTCAGAAAATCCTGCCAAAATCTTACTTTGTTAATTTGTTTTGATGAAACCATCAATAATGGCTTTTAATGACATTTACAAGCAGTTCGGGGTAGTATTCAACAATTCAAACATAAAGCTTGATCCTAGGTTCAAGGTTTTTGCCAGAAAATGCACCCTCATCTAGCGGCATTGGTCACAGGGTTTTGATGAGCTGTTTAATTACAAAACAGAACACTCCCACCAAGTTGTTGCAGTTATGCAACTTAAAATGTTATTAGGTGACCAGAAAATAAAGGAGTTGTGCTATGTGCTCACTGAAATCCACTACCATTTTATACATTTCTCTCTTTGATGGCAAACTTCCTGTGCCTTCCACCAACTCTTTATCACTGCAAATGCTAAAGCTGGTCTATTATTATTGAATAATGGCCCAATGAATTACAGTATATTTAAAACGTACTGTTGTTTTAAATATATATATTTTCAGGCATTTTGATACTTTTTTAGACAGAAAAGTGGTAAACGATAAAGGAGAAAGAGCAAAGGGCTGGACTCAAATCAATACTGCTGCATACATATCTGTCAGAGAAGGGCTGGACACAAACCCATACTGCAGCATACATGTCTGTCAGAGAAGGGCTGGACACAAACCCATACTGCAGCATACATGTCTGTCAGAGAAGGGCTGGACACAAACCCATACTGCAGCATACATGTCTGTCAGAGAAGGGCTGGACACAAACCCATACTGCTGCATACATGTCTGTCAGAGAAGGGCTGGATACAAACCCATACTGCAGCATACATGTCTGTCAGAGAAGGGCTGGACACAAACCCATACTGCAGCATACATGTCTGTCAGAGAAGGGCTGGACTCAAATCCATACTGCAGCATACATGTCTGTCAGAGGCAGCGAGTTAGACCACAGGAACTGAGACCAGTATTTTATACCTAGATATTACATCCTGCTTTTCACTGATGGGTAGGCTACACCCACAAATGCCACCCATTATATTATCATTCCTACATGGTATTACCGGTTATTAATTGTTGGAGTCATGTATAACTGCGTGTCGTTTTTGTTTCAGGCTGCCTGTTGGTTGAGGAGTTTTGGCCCACTCTGCTGAAAAAACGTCCCTCCGATGAACCCCATCAACTCTATGAAACCTGGCCTGCCTCCTAATCCACACAGGTGGGTAGTCAATACTACGACCCTTAGCCAGCTAAGCTCATCAAAGGTGACCAAATGGTTCCATTTTAGAAACCCTTTACTTGGTTTTTCGAGTTAGGCCAGGATTGGTCGCATCAGCACGGCCTTAAGAAACATGATCAAATCTTGTATTTGTCTGTTTTACTAATGGCGTATGTGGCACACACCTGATTATTGAGTAACTGTGACAACAGCCTTCATTTTAGTGTTATTATTAAACAAAATAATGTATTTGTTGATGCCACCAAGTCATGTCCTGTTGCTACCAACTGAAGACTCAATGGCACCAGTGGACATTTTTACTTCATAGCTCTGCTATCTTTTCAACAATGATCATGATTTTGTGAATTGAACTAATATGGGCCAATCATGGATGAGTCCACCCCTTTGTTCATTATGTCTTAGAATGCAAAACTGATTTTAGATCAGCCCTTTAGTATGACGTTTGTGAGTACAGGCCCAAAAATGTGTCCTGTCCTGGTGGATTTCTATGAAGACGCTAAGGGAGTGCCGAGACAACAGCAAACGGGATTTTCTTTGGTGGAAGGCTTGGCTAACCGTGGGAGTGAAGAAATAAGTGCGTCATCAAGGTTGAGAATGAGAAAGCACACCCACACAGGACTGTGATGTGTCACTGTTTCTCACTTTAGCTTTACCATAATATAGCAACACTCCCGCAACACTGTCTCATGCTACTATAGGCCAGCCTGCTAAGCCGCACGTCATTTTGTGTGGGGTATAGGCCTTGCCCATACATTTTTCCAGGTGTGTTCTTCGGCTTTTGTCTTTTGGTGGTTGGATTCAGGAACTGGGGTTTCCTGTTCATAGAAGGGAGAGACAGATGTATTCGGATTCGGAGAGGGGATAGAAATCAGCCCGTGTTCACAGCTGCAACCAAACAAGGCATTTGTTTGTGCTGATCCAGTTCTTCAAGTACGGTTTTGCTACTGCAGCTATGGACCGTGTATGCATTTTGACTTGAAGCAGCCAATATATGCTGTTCGGTGAATTCCCAATTACCCAATTTTTTCTGGACTTAGTTGAACATGTAGAGTAAATCAAAATCTTTTGTGGTTTTGGTCTTGCTCTGTTTTTCTGACAGCTTGGGCCTGTTTTGCAGTTGTTATTTTGCCAATACATTAGGATTAAGTGCTTTGAAAAATTGTGAAAAAGACAATTTATTGAGTAGAATTGGTACTCATATTTATCCCTATGAATATAATCATATTCAGAAGGCAAAATCTACTCTACATACAGTGAATTGCAAGCTTAACTTTAAATCTTTTAGAACGAGCAAATTAGAATTTTTGCAATAGAACCCGGAAGTTACAGCTTCTTCTGTATTTAATGCAACCTGATCCAGCATTAATAGCCGGTATAAATACCACAGCTTAACAGAGTACTAGTTAATACTATGGAAAAACAAGAGTATTATTTGGCTTCAATATAACATTACTAGCTGTTAATTGAATGCTGCATTTACTGTAGCCTGTCAAAATGAATCAGTAGTGAAAGCAGTGCCTAATCTCAAGTAGCTAGCTAACAGTAGCAGACAGTATCCAATATTACTGTTGTATATTTTTAGCAAAGTAGAGAACTTCAAAAACATTTTAACAGTGTTGAAAGTAGCTCTTCCTATTACAACCACATTTGCAGCAACACAATATGTGCGAAGTAACCTATTGCGGTACAGCATAGAATGATTCAACATAGCTGAATCCAATGCAATCGGCCTGTAAATAATGTTCAGAATAATTTGGATACAGTGTAAAAATTAAACACCTTCAGGGAGGGGTTGGATCAGCATACACTATCCCACCAGTGTTGTAGCCTTTAAGAGAAATAAGTCATTTTAACATGGTGTACTTGTCCATGTATTGCTGATGAAGGATCGCTGAAAGACAACAGTGAATACCCTCCAAACAACTTGCAGTGTGATCAGTATTACTCATTTTACTTTGTGAAATCCCACAAAATATTATTATTATCTGTAGGTCTTGCCCGCTCTTCCATGCAGCATATTGCATCATATGTTCAGCACAAAGGACTATTCCCCAGCTCGTTCCTGCCAATTATGTGTGGAAGAAACCTCACTGACCTAGAAATCTTTCAAACTGGATAGAAACCAAATATAGTTACCCCAAGACTTGTTTTTATTTATTACATCAGTGTAATTTTTGTATTAATTTGACTCTGTTTTTTTGGCATTGTTGTAGTCATTACAGTGTGGTTGTGGAGACCCATCCTCAGTTCTCTCCCTTCACCTCAATGAAACCCTTTTCTAACATCCCCAATAGCTTCACGCTGACATCCTCAAGCAGTTTATTACATTACTATTTATTTTACTACGACTGTGCTTAAAGTTATGCACTTACCAAGTCATTTGGAGACTGAGGAAATGATAGTCATTCAAATACATTTGTAAATCATCTGTTATGTCACATTTTAATTAATTTACACTGCTCAAAACAATTAAGGTAGCACTTAAATCACACATTGCACACAAATTACAGTTTAGAATCTTTACTGTACATTGTGTAATTAGTTGAGAACAATATAACGTAACAATGGTCTATGGAAACCAAAATAATTTATCGATTGAGGCCAGATGATCTCCATGCTGGTATATCCTCCATGCTCTTGAGACTGTACTGGGAGACACAGCAAATCTTCTTGCAACGCCATGCATGGATGTTCCATCCTGGAGGCTAGACTGCCTGTGCAACCTGAATAGGCTGCAGGTAAAGCTTTGTGCTACCAGTGATAAGGACACTAGCAAAAACGCTAAACTGGAGAAGAATCAGTCAGGCAGGTTAGGAGCAATTGTCTGTGGCTACCACCTGCAAAAGCATTCCCTTTTGGGGGTTGTCTTGCTATTGCCTTTCCAGAGCACATGTTGTCACTTCATTTGCACCAAAACGGGTGACATTGATTCACAAATAACTTATGGTTCCTAACTGGATAAATTGATCTCCCAGAAGTGTTGTTGACTTGGTGTTATGGTGTGATTACTTGTTCCCTTAGTTTTTTTTAACAGTGCAGTTTTGTTATAATTGAGTTGGTGAAAAAAAAGGTTTATGTTAGTTGTATATATTTAATTAATTTGTATGAATAATTTGTTTTTATTTGAAATTCATATATTTCTTTTGGTAGATCACAAAAATGCACAATTATATCGCCCGCCCAGGTAAAAGGATGTTATTTGGCATTCCATCTGAGTGTAGGTGGGGAATCTGTTGTCACATATGACTGGTGTGGTGCTCAGGGTGAGTAATGATGTCTGGCCCGGCTCTTAACAGCTCTGTCATCTGTGGGTGAAAACTGGTTCTGAGAAATGGACCGGGGTCCCTAATAAAAACATTAAAAACAATAGTTTTGTTTTTGCTGTTAAGTTTGTAGCACAGGCATTTGGTCCAAATTCCTAATAATATACCACATTTTCCCCCTATACTTTTCAGAAATGTCAAAATATTGCCATTTGTATTAGTTATATACAATTAAGCTGTAACTAGATTTGATGTATTACTCATCCTAGTACAACACTCATGTTGTACTAGGAAGAGGATGCGATTTATAATTTTTTTGGTTCTTGTAGAGCAGGGGAGGGCAAACCTTCGCTCGGGGGCCACATCAGAATTTTGAAATGAAATCGAGGGCCACATTTGTTTTTGTAATTTGTTAATCATAAATGATTTGCAGGCCGGAAAAGGGCAAAAGTTAAAACATACAGTAGATATGTACAGTAGATCCTTTATAATGTTTAAATAGTTTAAATTCTGACTCAGATGTATAAGAATGGGCTGGTGAGTTGTTTTTTAATTCCCCTCAAAACACTTATTACCTTCTGCAAGCCGGATGGAACAGCCTCACGGGCCGCATTTGGCCCTCGGGCCGTAGTTTGCCCACCCCAGTTGTAGAGCATGTGGTGATTTTTGCCAAACAAATCCTAACAGGATTTGCCAACACTGTTAGACCATCGGGGAAGAGATCCTTGCTACGCTGCGCTCTAGTGACTACTTGTGGTTCTTCTGGCGCCTGCAAGCTCATTAGTGGTCACTACCCATTTAAATGTTCTCCTTAAGGCGTGTTGGTTCGGGTCTAATTCCTGGTTGTGCAAGCAGTGTGATAAGAGGCATAATGGGCATAAGAGGCATCCCTACCTTCCATCTCTAGCTCACTGGGAGTTGCTGTGATGAGCCAAGCCCACTATCTCAAATTGGACACCATGAAATTGGGAGGAGAAAACAAGCATTGGGAACCAGCCCTAATGGAATTTTCCTGACAAAAGCAGCAGCTTAAATGTGACAGTTGCATGCAACTTCAGCTACGTTTGAGTTCCTTCAAAGTTGCTTGAACTAATGTCAACTCAGATCGTGTGAAGTTGTGTAACCCCAGCTTAACACTCCCGCCGGGTCTATGCGGATGCCCGAGTGTGTCTGCTTGGTTGAGCAAAGTCTCTAGTGCTCACATGGCGCACCAGTGTGTCAGACTCAACAAAGATGTGCGCTGCAAGGCTAATTTTGGAAAGCCAATGGGAGTAACTAGAGCAGTCCTGATTTATCCAGTACGAGGCTCTCTCTCAAACACACGCACACACACAGACACACAAATGCAACTTCTCTCCTGGCGCTGCTGCTTTTGTACCCGTATCTAAGTGACGGCATCGTCTCCATGGAGACATTGCGGTGCGGTGTGGTCATGTGACTGACAACGGCTAGTCCACAGAGTAAATTGAAGGCACATGTGCCCAGCATAGATTTTCAGAATGCGTGTGCTGTGACAAGGCCAGAATCCCCAGGCACAATGTTCTTAGACCATAAATGTCTGCCCGTCTTATACGCCCACAGTGGACGTCCATTAAGCGTAATGGAGGAAACTTTGGGTTGGTTATAACCAAGTTCTCCAGTCAGTAACCTTTCTCTCTCCTCTTCCGCAGTGACGGCTCCTATCCTTATGACCCCACCTCCTGGCAGCAAGGCTCTAATCAGCCGGCAGGCTCCTTGTCCGTGGTGACCACCGTGTGGGGGGTAACCAATCCTTTGCCCAGCCAGGTAGGGCCCTTGACAGCGCATGGGGGAAAAAAAACATTACGGCCTCATCCCCAAATGGCACCATGTTCCCTTCATGTGCACTAGTGTTGTCTGTGGCTCATGCCAGTGTTAGCATACACATTTGACTATTTCATAACTGAAGCTCTTTTTCTTTACACGCCACCCCTCAGGGCCTGGGCGGGAACCCAATGGGTCCCGGTGGGAACTCTGGTGGGGGCCACATGATGCCCGGCAACAGCCCCGGGATGGGCCAGCAGTTTATGGGTCAACAGGGCTACCCGGAACCCAACAAGGGATACATGCAGCAGAACATGTACGGCAGGGGCAACGGGGGGTATCCGGCCGGGCCCGGCTATGGGGCCAGGTAAGCAACAGGTGTTTTGTCTTAGCCTACTTAGAGAGATTTGAAGGCAAAGCTTGACTACACACACACACACACACAGGTTGGTGTTGACATCTCTGCTGGAGAATGTGACGTGTGGATATTCGATTTGGTTGGCTGTTACCGTTATACACATTATACACATAATGTCCTAGCTTTGATTTTCCTATAAACTTGTGTTGCCCAATGTGCTTTTACTGCTGTAGGGTTATGATGGGGTCAACTCGTTTGTTTTTTACACAAATGTTCCATTAGAGCTTCACATTCAGACTGACATTAATCAGCATCCATCATCCTTCTTTGACTAACGCTTTAATTTTTTCGAAAGAATGCAAAGTATCCACTTACTTAGTGTTTCAGTAGGGTTGTGGGCCGTCACCAAACTGCTTAAATCCATCTTGGCCCGATTGGGTTGACATTACTGAGACAGCCATGGAATATCGTCCGACCTGAATGTACTTCACTAGTAGTATTTTGAGGTTGGTCTTATTTTCAAACCACCCATTCCTTGCTCCATCCCCCAGTTACCCCAATAATGGAGGGGGGTCTATGGGCATGCCTCCTCATGGTGTGCGCCCTCAAACCGACTTCACCCATGCGGCAGCAGTGGCTGCAGCGGCTGCCACTGCAACAGCCACCGCTACGGCAACGGTTGCCGCCATCCAAGAGAAACAGAATCAGGAGATGAACTATGGCCAGGTAAGGAGACTTTTTTGCAGGTAAATATTAGAAAAGTAGATAAAGATGTATGAGGAAGAGAAAGCTCTGGAAATAGATTGTGAAACAGGGTCTCCTACCTCTGTCGATAGGGGTAAATGTCGTCGGGGGGCTGTATTTTATTAGCATTAGCACTGTTGTACACTAGTTTGGTCTATAGTAGTACATAATATTTCAGGATAAAAACAAACCAGGTTTGACCCAAAAAAGCCTTGAAGAAGTTGCCTGACAAATTATGTGTTGTGCTGAGAAATCCAACCAAAATGGTGGCCTTTTATGAGGTCTGAGGAAATTGGGCACCCCCTGCTGGCTGTGTGTGTAGTTAACGGCTCATGTCGTTCCAGAGGGGGAAAGTTCTTTGCAACAACTTATTCAATTAGGCCCATGATTGAATGTAGATTTTTTTCAAAACAAAATTAAAAACATAACATCCAAGTGAAATCCGTTGGTTTCCTCTCCCGTCGTTGTGTTCATGTTAACCTCCAGGAATGTTTTCAGATGGGAGGCTCGCCAGGCTACAACAGCCAGTTTATGCAACACCCGGGTCCAAGAGGTCCGCCAGGCATGTCTTCGGGAGGGATGGGACCCGCTCGTCCACCATCCATGGGGCAAATGTACGGGGCCCCTCAGGGACAGAGGCTTCCCCAGCACACAGGCTACCCCGGGGCTCAGCAGGGCCACCCCCGGCCACAGCAGGGACTCAAACGTCCATACAGCGAGGTGGGTCTCTAACCATAACCCTTCCTTGTAATTCAAACTATGTGGAGGTCACAAGTTAGAGCACAACTCTTGCAATGCCAGGGTTCTGGATTTGATTCCCAACGTTGGGTCCAGCAAAAATAATTACAGAACAAATGTATACACTCTGTATAAGAGCTGCAAAATCAGGAAAAATAGACTGCCATAAGTAAAACAATATTTTGGGGGGGAACCTTTAGGCTTTATTACAGAAAGTAAGGAAAGATTCAGGAGAGTTTTTTGCCGAAAGAGGAGTGAAGCTGCCCCCTGCACAGAGGAAGGATCATACATCCATAGTTGTAGACCATTTTATCAAGCTTTATGATGTGTTGGCTGTAACACAGTTTGTTGTTACACATTCAAAACCAGTCAGGAAACACTAATCCCAAATAAAATATTAGAAATGTAATTTTGTGCGCCTCAAGGAAGCTGTCTGTGATTTCCTCAGGGGTTTCCCAGTCAGCAGTATGGTCCAGGCATGGCCGGCCCCGGGCAGCCTATGCAGTACCACGGGGGCCCGGGGCCCCAGCGCTCTGCCACCTCCCCTTCTTACCAAGGCCACAAGATGCCCATGCAGCAAGGCAACATGGGCCAGTACCCATTAGGGCCGGCGAACCCGGGACAGTACTACAAGGTACTACGCTGCCTTTGTTTTTCCTTGGTTGTGTGTGCCTGAGTTGGCTTCTGTCACGATCACCAAACTGGAGTACAAAGCAGTCCTGTCGGTGTCTTTCAGCCGGAGCCATTCAACGGTCAAGGCAACCCACTGAACGCGCTTGCGGGTGGAGTTGCCGGAGGAACTTACAACACCTTCAACCAGGTTGCAGGCGGTGGGGTAAGCTTCTAGTTCACACCACCCTTGTTCTACCTCTGTGTCTGCGCCAACAGGGTTCCAGTTCTGTTCAGCTTCATAAACGGTTCTGGGGAGTAACACACTTCTTTGCAGATTGATATGCTGGGCCTCACAAAAAGGAATCTCAAAACGCAATACATTGTTGGTATTTTTAGTCTTCCAAGCGCCCCAAACATTAACCCTCCCACCCCCCACCTTTTTGTCTCCCAGCCGGGCAGGGCGTTGCCTGGCTACCCCAGCTCTCCCCTTCCTGGAAACCCCACCCCTCCCATAACGCCAGGCTCCGCGGTGCCGCCCTACATGTCCCCGGGCCACGACGTCAAGCCCTCCTTCCTGCCTGACGTCAAGCCAAACATGAGTTCCCTGCCACCACCACCCCCTACAGGTAAAGCCGTACGTGCACAATGTCATTTCCCTGGAAATTCACCTGTTGCGTGGTCTTGATGTCAAGCAAGCCGAGGCGCTTCCCGCAAAACCGTCGTTTCTGAGTTTTGGGAAGTGTGGACAAGACGACAACGGCTGATTTGTCTGACCTGCCGTTCCACAGGTAACCCCAGTGACGACCTGCGACTGACGTTCCCCGTGCGGGATGGCGTGGTGCTGGAGCCCTTCCGTCTGGAGCACAACCTGGCCGTCAGCAACCACGTCTTCCAGCTCCGCGACTCGGTCTACAAGACCCTCATGATTAGGTGTGAACTCTGCTCCCAGCCATTCATGTTACTCTGCTCCCGGCCATTCATGTTACTCTGCTCCCGGCCATTCATGTTACTCTGCTCCCAGCCATTCATGTTACTCTGCTCCCAGCCATTCATGTTACTCTGCTCCCGGCCATTCATGTTACTCTGCTCCCAGCCATTCATGTTACTCTGCTCCCAGCCATTCATGTTACTCTGCTCCCAGCCATTCATGTTACTCTGCTCCCGGCCATTCATGTTACTCTGCTCCCGGCCATTCATGTTACTCTGCTCCCAGCCATTCATGTTACTCTACTCCCAGCCATTCATGTTACTCTACTCCCAGCCATTCATGTTACTCTGCTCCCAGCCATTCATGTTACTCTGCTCCCAGCCTTTCATGTTACTCTGCTCCCGGGGTAATTTAGGATGTACACCGCCGGTCTAACATTTGTATTATTATGGTGTATTATTTGACATTGGAAATCGGTTCCAAACAAAAAGGCGTCTCAGAGGTTTGTGATGAATTGCACATATACCATGGTTAAGTGCTTGGCCGCAAACCACACCCATTGTGCGTTATACAACAACTATGGTGATCATTTGGCTAATCCAGAGGTGTGTTTGTGTGTGACCGGCCCAGGCCGGACCTGGAGCTCCAGTTTAAGTGCTACCACCACGAGGACCGTCAGATGAACACCAACTGGCCGGCGTCGGTGCAGGTGAGCGTCAACGCCACGCCCCTCACCATCCAGCGCGGCGACAACAAGACGTCCCACAAGCCCCTGTACCTGAAACAAGTGTGTCAGCCCGGGAGGAACACCATCCAGATCACGGTCACAGCCTGCTGCTGCGTGAGTGTCCCGCGACACACACACACACAGTCCTTCTATTCGAAAGAGTTTACCTTTTTCTGCTAGTGTTGCATCATGTTATACAGATATTTAGGCCTAGCCAGACTTCCTCCCTAGTTTTGGAGCACGCTACATTGTCTTTCTGAAAATTGGATGTTGGAACTCTGCTTTGGCCTTTCGCCTAAAATTGTTAGATAATGTTGACAAGTGTCGGTCAACGTTCACCATTGCTCTGATTGCCGCACCTAAACATATTTTCTCACACTAAGTACTTTCTGTCTCCCTCTCATTAACTCTTTAACCCTCCCCTGCAGTCCCACCTATTTGTGCTGCAGCTGGTCCACAGACCGTCGGTGCGCTCGGTGCTGCAGGGCCTGATGAAGAAGAGGCTCCTACCAGCGGAGCACTGTGTCACTAAGAGTGAGTAGCCAGGCAGTGAAGACTGCATTTACCGTGCTCTGTTAGATGGCCCTTGAATGTGGATCCTGGCGTTTGGTGGCTCTAATTTCCCCCCCTCCCCCCTCCGCCTCGCCCCTGCAGTCAAAAGGAACTTCAGCAGCGGCACCATCCCAGGGACGCCAGGGCTAAACGGGGAGGATGGCGTGGAGCAGACGGCCATCCGGGTGTCCTTGAAGTGCCCCATCACCTTCCGGCGCATCCAGCTGCCGGCGCGGGGCCACGACTGCAGACACATACAGGTAGAACACAGTGGTTGAAATGCTCCATATTCCCCAAATAGTTCACCGCTTTTAACCAACGCCCCGGTCGGAGGGAATAAGGGGTCGTGTCCGGCCCCCCTGCACACTTGCCTGGGTTTACGAGAGGCAATCGGTTCTTGCCCTTTTTGAGTGTTTTCTCTTTGTCTTCCGTCTCTGCCCGTCTGTAGTGCTTCGACCTGGAGTCCTACCTGCAGCTGAACTGTGAGAGAGGGACCTGGCGGTGTCCTGTGTGCAAGTACGTAAGGATTGTAGAAGGCCCCGTTATGCCTTGATATCTGTCACCATCACAGGGCTGAGATGGCCCGATGGTCACCTTCCTTGACTTTCCTTTTGCAGTAAGACGGCTCTGCTGGAGGGCTTAGAAGTGGACCAGTACATGCTGGGGATTCTTGTCTACATTCACAAGTAAGTACCAATGCATCTGTGTATGGGGCTACATACTAAAACCAGACTTCTATTCTTTTTGTCATTACTTCCCCATTCTCTATCTTTTGTTTAACGCCGTACCTATATATCTCCCTTAAAACACCACTTGCATCCCAAACAGCACTCAATTTCCTACACAGTGCTCATCTTTTGTAGTGCACCCTATGGGGAATAAGGTGTGGTTTGGACGGACAAATCCCACGCCTCTAACTTATCCGCCTCTGAACTGTCTCAAGCAGCTCGGAGTACGAGGAGATTTCCATCGACCCAGTGTGCAGCTGGAAGCCTGTTCCAATTAAACCCGACCTTCACATCAAAGAGGAGCCGGACGGGCCAGCGCTGAAGCGGTGTCGCACACTGAGCCCCAGTCACATGATACTGCCCAGTGTCATGGAGATGATCGCCTCCCTGGGGCCAGCCTCGTCGCCATACCACTCCATGCCAGCAGGGGGAAACGGCAATACTCCAGACTACCCCAGCCAAGGTAGACTAGTTCCTCTGCAGAGTAAGAGTCGAAACGGTAGTTCATTTTATGGCTGAATCTCAAATCACATACAATATACTACGTACTACAAGTACGTACTTCACGGATGATGGTTACGTAATGGTGTATATTGTAGGCTATTGTATGCAGATATTGGGACATTAAGCAAGTGTTAAACTGACCAACCTTTCTTAAAAAGTTTACTTCCACCACAAATAGCATCTATAAACTGTATAGTCTCTTGCAACGGGATATTTTAATATCTTACAAGCCAGTAATACTAGAACCTTTTTACTTGGATTAGTCATAAGATTTGAGCCCATGCTAGCAAGACGAACTTTGTGCTGCCAAAGCTATTTAATTTTATGACACAACAACATTAGTTTTTCTTACATACATGAATGACATTGACTCAATAACTAGGCAACTTTAACTTGAACAATCAAATTGTGGAAACCTCTCCTCTTTTACTGCACAAAGAGTTGTGGTCTATGTGACCCTAAAAACCAGGCACGGACGCATACATTGAATATCCACCAGGGGTAGGAGAACATCTGGGAACCTTTGGCATGCCATTTTCAGCGTACTATGGATTGAGACGTACTAATCTTCTCGCATACTAATTTGGCATAATGTATAGTATGCAAGTATGCTACTTAATATTCAGCCAATCACTCCATTTTGACCACCATTAGTATGCGTGGTCAAAATTGACACAAAAACGTTGTTATTTTATTTCACCCAAAGAACAGCTGAGGGTTGCTTAGCAGCATTGGCACTTGGAAGGTGCTTTGGTTAAATGGAAGCCAATAGTCATTTTGTGGGTTTGGTGTCTACATCAAAGAATGCATGACTAAATACGTAAATATGATGGGGGATCTTTAATATTGTGGTGGCCTATTTTGCTTCCACTTGGTAACTTTATTAAGGTCAGCAGCACTGTGAACTAAATCCAGTAACAGAATGATTTAATGGATCTTCCAGAAAGTCAGTGACACAAACTGCAAAAATCCACAAAGAAATTGTTAGATTGACAAGAAAACTCACATTTTGCATTGATTAAGAAGGCAGTCTTTAAGTGCAGAATGCAGGATCAACATAATTATGTTGATATATCTGTATGTATGGAGGAATGCTCGAAAATCCCTTACAAGGTGTTGTCCAATCTCATCATTTCAGGAAAAAGGCACGGTACACAAAGTACCAAAAAAAACAAGTGTGCTTATAATATTGATACTTCAATAGAGAAGTAAATAACATTGTAGGCTTAAATCTACTATAATCTAAACGCAATACACCATCATTTTCAGAAATGTGTGCCAATTTATTTAAAATAAATAAGTATTAAAACATGTAAGAATCTTATGGATGATAAGTATTCAGAGCTTGTATTTTTCTTGTACTTTGTATGGCCATTGTATGTATGTTCATTATAATTTCTTAAACACTTTTTGCCTGGCATTTGTTTAAATTTAGACTAGAGTACTTTATTAAATTAATACTTTTTTAATCTCAGACATCAAAATTGTTTTTAAAAAGGTGTAACAATTAACGTACTGAAAACCTTTCTCAACTGAAATGTAGGTTGCAACATACCAGTTGAGAAGCCCTGTCCCATTTGTTAGTGTCTAACAAATGCACAGGTCTTAGTTGACCCCCTCAATTGCCAAATGCACATCCAGTAAAACATTGCTAAACTTTTTTTTATGTTGAAACTTAAGCACTGGAAAGCCAATAATTATTTTTTTGAATATATATTTTCAGGCTTTTATGTGCTTTTTTGTCAGGAAAGTATTAAAAGATTGAATAGCGTGTTTGGGCTGAAAGAGCAGTGGATATCGATGCTGCAGTAGAACATGAACATGGAGGCAATAGCTTAGACCGCTGGACAACTTTAGACTATAAGACTGAAGAGTGTGAAATTTATAACCTATTAAATTATCTGTGCTACAAAAAAGCTTTCTTCACAATATATTGATTGTAAACAATAAAAGGTAAATTGATGGTTAAAAGTAAGTAAAGATGTGTAATAAGAAATCTGCCTTTGTGTGTTTCTGTCCAGGATCAGGATACCCTAACCAGCCTGGCTTTTCAGATTTCCCAAACGGCCCCGGCACCCCTAATGTTGGGGACTTCTCCTCGGGACCACCCCCCCTCTCCTACCAGGCAGACCTGCCAAGTGGACTCCTTACTCCAGACAAACCGATGGGACACCCCATGTCATCCCAGGTTGTCAACTCTACTCTAACACCTCTTAAACTCTGAAGCATGAATAGGTGTTGGTGTGGGACAGACTTTTATATTACGGTAGCTAATATTCTTGTTGAACATTTTATTCTCTCAATTCAGATTCCCCATTCGGGTCGCATGGAATCCTCCCACAACTCTCTCCAGCAGCAACAGCACCATCCAGGCCTCCACGGAAACTCGCACCTTGGAGGACCAGGGGCGCCTATGATGCAGCCTCGCAATCCTTCCCAAAACCCCCGACTACACACAGAAAACTCCTTTGGGTTAGGGGGTCCCGCCGGCTCAGAAGTACCGGAGCCTTCCTTGGATGTGAGCAGCGATATTAACACGTTTACTTCAACACTCACCTTCCATGACACACATCTGAACTAATCTACTAGCCACTCATTGCAGCTTCACATTGATGCCGTTTTCTCATCAACATGCTCATGAATAGAGTGTGATTTTGTAGTGCCAGATTGTGATGTTTTGCCATACAATAACTGCTAATGTGTGGAACTGAAAAATCTGAGCTACAAAAATAGAGGGCGAAATGTGTTTCATGCATGTAATAATGGCAATTATTGTGCAGTGAGTAATTCATGACCAAAGCACAGTGTATTCAGTAGCACAGCATTTGTGACATCTCAATACTGACAGTTTTAAATGTCTTTCCACAGTTACTTCCTGAATTGACTAATCCTGATGAGCTGCTGTCCTACCTTGGCCCTCCTGATTTACCCAACAACAGCAATGATGACCTCCTCTCTCTCTTTGAAAACAACTGAGTCCTGGTGCTTCTCCTCTCCAGATTCCTCCTCTCTGTTCCCTGCAACATAAACTACAAAAAAGAAGTATCCCACTGACAATTTGGGTATCAAAAAAAGACTTAATGTAATATAAGAATTGCCCTTGAGACAAAAGTGGCAGGTCAGTGGCTGGGATGTCGAGAAGACTTTTGAATATGAGGAAAAACTTTGTTTTATGTCTTTTGTCTGACTATGAACTATGGTAACATATTTTATTGTTTTATATTTGTGAACTATTGCTGCATACAGTCCCTTGTTACTACCTTTCTTGCCCAATGATCGAATTTTCCTTCAATGCCTTCCTTATTAAAATCACATTAATTGTATGTCATTTGGAAGGTTTTATCAGTGTATGTACATTTTCTTAGTCAACACAGTTGTGAAGCAAACTTATGTCCAACTGAATTTGGTGAGTTTAAAATGTCCATTACAGTATGATTAAATAACATTTTTTATTTAATAAATGGAAGATGAAAAAACTGAGGATTCACTATGTGTGTCAAAGAAGACAGGGAAAATGTGGATTTTCACTGCCTTTTACTGTGATTTATCAATGCACAATATACAGTGTCAAAGGAGCAATGTAATTTGCGAAACTATTCCAAGCTATAAACATTTAGCGCACTGACACACAAACAATTACTCAGTCTTTTTCTATTCTAAATTAACTATTTAAATGGCATTATATTCTTTACAATGGTTAACAACCTGTAAGGCAAATTGAATAAATGGCAATCTTTATTGATTTGTAAGCCATAATTCATTATATCATAAAATGTAAAACTGTAGTTTGAGCAATGAATGCTGATGGGCTTGAAGCCGTGCTATGTCAGACTGTATACAACAGTTGTGACCAAGGTGTCACTTTTTACATTGTCTTATTACATTCGTTACCAGTTTATAATTGCAATAAAACACCTTGTGATTTTGTGGTATGGGGCCAGGATACCCAGCTAAGGTCTGTGTATGCCCTGCAGGCACTATGTGCATATATATTACTAACTCAATACCATATGGCTCTAGCTAAATGGAAGAGATATAGTACGTTACTCAGTTATTTTTTGTGTGAATTTACATACATGAAACATTTTATTTCTAACTGGTCTGACATGCACAATATGGCCAAAAGTAGACACCCCTACTATTGATTGAGTTCAGGTGTTTCAGCCACATCCATTGCTCAACTAACGCATACATTCAGCACATAAGCTTGTGCTCAAAAGTTTGCATACCCTGGCAGAAACTGTGCAATTTTGGCATTGATTTTGTAAATATCAATGCCAATATAAAAAATAAATCAATGTAAAAAAAAAAAAAAAAGTATGTTAGTTTGTTAGTTAAGGATAGTGATCATACGAAGCCATGTATGATCTCATAGTTGTTTGGCTTCTTTTTAAATCATAATGATAACAGAAATCACCCAAATGCCCCTGATCAAAAGTGTTACAGACACACAAGGTGACACACAGGTTAAAATGGAAACTAAAGGTACATTTCCTACACCTGCAGCTTTTTACATTTCAATTAGTATCTGTGTATAAATAGTCTATGAGTTTGTTAGCTCTCACATGGATGCACTGAGCAGGCTTGATACTGCGCCATGGAGCAGAAAAAACTGTTAAAAGACCTGCATAACGAGGTAATGGAACTTTATAAAGTTAGATAAGGATATAAAAAGATATCAAAAGCCTTGAAAATGCCATTCAGTACTGTTCAATCACTTATTAAGAAGGTGAACATTCAGGGATCTCTTGATACCAAGCCCAGGTCAGGTTAACCAAGAAAGATTTCAGCCACAATTGCCAGAAGAATTGTTTGGGATACAAAGAAAAACCCACAGGTAACCTCAGGAAAAATACAGGCTGCTCTGGAAAAAGACGGTGTGGTTGTTTCAAGGAGCACAATACGACAATACTTGAAAAAAAAGGAGAGCTGCATGGTCGAGTTGCCAGAAAGAAGCCTTTACTGCGCCAATGCCACAAAAAAGCCTGGTTACAATATGCCCGACAACACCTTGACACGACTCGCAGCTTCTGGCACACTGTAATTTGGAGTGACGAGACCAGAATAGAGCTTCATGGTCACAACCATCCCCACTGTGAAGCATGATGGTGCCTCACTGATATTTCTTTTTTTTGGGGGGGGGGTTGCTAACTGCATGGGTAATCTTGTGAAAATTGATGGCAAGATGAATGCAGCAAGTTGACCCTCCAGTGGGCAGCAGAACAGCAAGCTTCTGGAGGGCCATCACAGTCTCCTGACCTTAATATCATGGAGCCACTCTGGGGAGATCTCAAATGTGCAGTTCATGCAAGACTACTAAAGATTTGCATGACCTGGAGGCATTTTGCCAAGACGAATGGGCAGCTATGCCACCTGCAAAAATGTAGGGCCTCATGGACAACAATTACAAAAGACTGCATGCTGTCACTTTAACAGACTGCATGCTGAGACTTTTGAACAGGGGTCATTTCATTTTGTTTCTTCGTGGCCATGTTTTGTTTTGATTATGCCATTCTGTTATGACCTACAGTTAAATATGAATCCCATAAGAAATAAAAGAAATGTGTTTTGCCTGCTCACTCCTGTTTTCTTAAATGTTTGTAAATATATTACCTATTTTAAAAGTGTGTGCAAACTTTCTAGCACAACTGTAGCCATTTAATCTCCATAGACAAACATCGGCATTACAATAAGATGTGCTTAAAAGTTCAGTGACTCTTTATTGGAATGCCTTCCCAGAAGAGTGGGGGCAGTTATAGCTTCAAAAGGGAGGCCAACTCAATGTTAATGGTTTTGGAAAAAGATGTGCTTTCGCCATACTTGGTAATCAACCGATTTTAATATACTGGATGTTTGACTCCCGCCTGTAATGTGGTCGTCATTAGCTTCCATAACCAGGACATAAGTCACGTCTATGTATATAATAAATCTGCTTAACGATGGATTTGAGACCTAACTTTAACCAAGATGTTAAACTTTACGCAAAACTCGAACTGTATTTTGTAATGACTAACTCGAATGTATTTAAAGATTACAATCGACGTTGTAGCTATGGAATCTAGAGGAAACGCCCTTACCTTTTCTCATGCCACCCGGTGGCTCTGGGCTCATCGGAGACAGATTCCTATTGGGTTGTGCATATGGTTACGTCAGCGTCAATCAACGTTTGTGTTGGACCATTTTTGGCTAAATTATGTTTAGACACATAGTTAATTCGCTTAAATCCATGTCAATCTAAATGTACAGTACTTTTATTGGCTGCGGTTTTTTTCAGGCCATCCTTTCTTACTTTATAAAAAAACAACACCGGCCTTCAGTTCTTTTTCGGTTCCTGTCTTGGCGTTCGTTGTTTATTTGAGCTCATATTGTACGGCTTTTAAAATGTCTAACCCTAGAGTGTTTTTTGACATCAGTGCCGGTACTACCGCCGTCGGAAGGGTGGAGATAGAGGTAAGAAACGTATTGCCATTGTAGCCTTAGCTAGGTAACGGTAATCAACTTGCCAGTCACCGGACGGTAACGCTTAGCTAGCTGGTTTAAACCATTCGCACGTGTCGCCCGGGATTTGTCTTGTCGGTTTTCTCAAATACTCAACCTGAATGTATTTATTTCATGGCCACTAATATAACGTTGTTAAATATAAACTAGTTTTAGCCACTGGCTAAAACTAAATCCACTAGTGGTTAAAACGAAACCAATCAAGTAAAGAATCCAATGTAATGTCTTCGCTACCGTTAATTAAACAATTGGGCGTGAATGAAACTGAACTTGAGTTTAACTACGGTCTAGGCCTTTATGTACTACTGTATGTCGTTATGTTCTGCGGCGCCATTTTACACGTTTTGTAAGTTGATATAGAAAGTGGTATGTCATAGGCCAAACCGTAACTTATTTTACGCCTGATATGCCTACCGTTTCAGTAACTTTTTGCCTGTTTGTATGAACTTTCCATTCATTCGCCTTTGTTAGTACAGTAACTAGCATGTTTGCTTTGTTCGTTATGCCTGCAAGCTAATACCTTGCCACTCTGCAACGCGGACACATCGCTACTGTCGGCATAAAATTACCTCTACTGGTCGCCAGGCAATAATTGAGGGTTTCTCATGGCAAGCCATGTCCTCGTTTACTCAACTCGTAAGCTAGACGCGTTTTGTATATTTAACCCAGTCGGCCACACGTTAACGTTACGCTAGCTCTTTTGTTCTTTGTGACCATATGTAAAATGCTTAGCCGCGTTTCTATATCCACTATGGAATACATTCTATCTGGTCATGTTACTGTGCCACAATAGATTTTTAGCCAAAGCTGGTTGGCTTGTCTCTGTGTGAATGTATACACTGCCACGCGCGCAGACTTCCTCGGAAACGACCCCTGCAGTATGCCAGCGTCGATGAATTGACCCACTCCCTACAGCTGTTCCATTCTCTTAATAATGGGGAGATGTTCTACTTCTGGACCGTGCTTGTTTAATAAATCACAACCAATAGCTTAAATGCTAAATGTAATCTTGTTAAATTACTTTGTTTCAACAGCTCTTTGCCAACGTTGTCCCAAAGACGGCTGGTAAGTAGCTCTTCTAATGCACTTTAGGTTATTGCGTTACTTTATTACCCCATAAATTGTTTCAATTATATTAATGTTCCTGCAGAGAATTTCCGTGTCCTCTGCACCATGGAGAAGGGCTATGGGTACAAGGGATCTTGTTTCCATCGTGTCATCCCAGGCTTCATGTGCCAGGTAAAGGACTATTGGTTTAGCTCTGATCAGAACACTAGTAGCAATGCTCAAATTTAAAAGACTGTTAAGATTTTTTTGATTTGTGCATTTTAACAATTTAGGGGGGTGACTTTACCAACCATAATGGAACTGGGGGCAAATCCATCTATGGAGAAAAGTTTGCTGATGAGAACTTCCAGCTGAAGCACACAAAGCCAGGCATTTTATCCATGGCAAATGCTGGGCCCAACACCAACGGCTCCCAATTCTTTATCTGCACTGCTGAAACAGCTTGGTGAGCATTTTGTCAGAGTTATAGATGGAGAACATGCCAATAATGCCGTCTGGTTTTACTGACACTGAATTCATTTTGAGGCATGGTTAAAGAGGGAACTCAGTTTTAAGTCCACATGGGGGGGGGGGGTCTTTATTGATGGGGAGGAAGGAATGAAGAGCTATTGCTTAAATCGTGGCTGGACAGCCTGTAGAGATGTAATGCAATGTTACATTACTGAAGAAAATTGATACGTCAATAATTTGTTGGTATGATGCACAATAATGCATAGGATCTATGTACTTCCACTTCGTATTTCCCTTTGAATACTTAACAAATGAAATCATTCGTTGTCCTTTCCAACAGGCTAAATGGAAAACATGTTGTCTTCGGTGAAGTAGTGAAGGGGATGGATGTCATCAAAAAGGTTGAGAGCTATGGCTCCAGCAGCGGCAAGACGAAAGCGAAGGTTGTAGTCACAAACTCTGGCCAGCTGTAATGCACTGTGCCAGTAGCTCCGCCCATCCTGACTCCAACTTCAACATTCCTGACCAAGGAGATGTGTAACAACATTTTGCATTCTGTTCCTTGTCCGATCTTGCTGTATTTTTAACTTGTTTACTTACAGTTTTAGTCAAAATGTGAAATAAAGGGGAGCAACAATGTTGAAGATGGAAATTGTGTGGAAATTAAGATTTTGTGATGTGGGGGGGGTTGATTGAGAATTTCATGCTGTTTATGCTGGCAAAAAACAAATGTTATGCTTATCCTGGTTTTAGTGGGCCTGCTAGTCGTTTCATAAGAGGCTGGAGGCCTAGTAGCTAATCTGTTGTGTTAAGACATTAAGAAAAAAAACTGGTCATTGCATTAATACAAAATTACCTGTAGAAAGTTTTGGCATGGATCCCTTCCATGTTAGGGTACCAATTGTAGAAATTAAATCAGTAGTCAGGAGCACCGACTGGCCCCTGACTATTTGCCCAAAAAATAATTGAACCAATCTAAGTTTTGAAGGGAATGAAGGACATCAGGCCCTCATGGAGTCGGTTGGGTCATAAACATGCACACCAATAGCCCACTGGAGGTCATTTTGTAGGGCTCTGGCAGTGTTTCTGGTCCTGCTGCTGGGCTGATGCTTTTCTGCGGCCCTGTCTAGCACTCAATAACTTCCAGTCTCCTGGTATCTCCTCCATTCTCTTAAAACTATACTGGGAGACTGCAAACCTGGAGGAGCTGGATTACCTGTGCTGAATGGGCTGCAGGTTTTGCCTTATGCTACCATTAGTGAGAAGGGCACTAGCAAAACTAGAGAAGAATCCTTCAGGAAATTTGAGATGGCAATTCTCTGGCCATTCTGCAAAACCATTTCCTTTATTGGGGTTTTCTTGCTGTGGCCTCTAGGGCACCTGTTCTGTTTATTGGCACCAAAACTGGTGACATTGATTCTCAATTGCTAATGCTTTCTAACTGGACACTATCCCTTAAGTGACATTAGCTTGGTGTTTTACTGTGGTTGCATGTTTCCCTTTTTTTTTAGCATTGGATATGGTATGTTGAATCATAGTACAAAATAGTATGCCAAAAGTTCTGGGATTGTATATTTATGGTGGATTACTGAAGTGTGCATGTTTTTTGAGGTATTATAGACCACCACCCCTTGTGCAGTAACAGCCTGGGTTGACACGATTGTCTTTTCACTCGAGTCAGTTCTCGACAACAATATTGGTAATTACTGCAATGTCATTCATTTAAAAAACAATAACGAACGTTGTTGTACCATTAAATAAAATTGCTTTGGCGGTGTAAAGTTCGATTTTGTTCTCATTTTGCTAGCATGACTTCGTTTTTCTGATTATTCCAAGTAGTGTATTACTGGTTTGTTATTTTGGTAAAACCAAATGAGATAATTAAGCTATTAAACCGGCCAGTGACAAAAGCCATACAGTTCATAGATGCCTTTTTCTGGTGGAGTAAACTTCATAAGTGTGTTAATGTGTTCATATACAACCGTCCCAGTATCGCCAGCCATGTTTTCACCTCATGTGAACTAGCCTAACTGCTAGCTTGACACATGTATTATTTCTATTTTTAGTTTACAAAACAGTTTGATAAAACTAGTTTGGATTCCCATACATTTGCTCCCGGAATAGTAAAATAAAAATACATCTGATAGAAAAATTTAAATTTTCCCTCAAAATGACACACTTGCTGGTAACTTTCTTTGGAGGTTTCAAATGGGGCTCCTTTTTTGTAAGCAAGAAGACAATCTAACCGAGCATGTGCAGAGTGAGTGTAATCACTCTAGCTTGATTCTGATAGGAGGAATTCAAGGTGTTACATACGTCCCATGTTACAATTGTCCAGTGTCTCCCCTACTTCGTGTAGTGGGTTAACTAGTACTGTTGTAAAATAGGAAGCATTAGTTTATTCATTTATAACTTTCTCAATCTCAATGAATAACTAAAAACTCTGTTGACTTTATGGGTGTGAGGTGATGAAAAAATGCTTACAAAGGCACGGTATCTCTTGAAGGAAGTTCATTTTCATTACTGGCCTACTATCAGACACCCCTTACACTCCTATCCCTACACATGTACACCGGCCAGGTAATTCGTGGCCAAGCAATATCCAATTCAACAAATGAACGAAAGCGCACGAGTTAGCGGGAGAAATGGAAATGCGTTAATCATACACATTTTTTAAATTGGGATATCTTTATGAAAGTACTGAGCTGTAGGTCTTAAAAAATCTGAGACTGGCCAAGTTATAATATAAAACGCATCTGCCAGACAGGTTAAGAGAAATTTAGCGGACGCAATGCACCATTTTTGTCTGTCAAACATATGTTTATCTATTTATCCGACAAAATTAAGTGATTCATTATCACTTATCTCTGGCATATTTTGGGTGTATGGAGGACGCATTTACCTTGTTTTTAATGGGTGAATACCATGTCTATGTTGTTATAATCATTACCAATCATTTCTTATTAGGTTGATCCAGGGTGCATAGCTAAGAAAGAACGATACATTTCATGCCAACTTGCCACCTCAAAATTACTCAAAAGTCTTAGCATTTGAACTGCATGTTTTTTGGTAGGGTGACGAGAAGATTAATTAATTAACATCCCCTTGCTGATTTAATCTGCACCCTCATTCCCTTTATCCTGCAGCCCGGCCTGTAAGCAATATCATGGATTTGTCTTTCTCGTACAAATCAAGAGAAAGTATGCAGAGGAAATAACTGATGACGAACATTAGACGGAAGAACTGTTTCATAGTAGAGTTTAAAATGAAGTAATTGCCATGCTCTACCAATTGAGCAAAACCAGACTTCACTTTAGAATACTCTGCCAAATCTGTCACCAAATGGATAGAAATATTGCTTTACAAACAAATCAATATTATTACATGATCTGCATGAAGTGGAAGATTCAAAACTACTGAGTATCCACCTTTTCAGATATTGTGTTGGTTCATCCAACAGGTGGCACTAGTGGATTCTGGTGAGGGGTCCAGTTGCAGACGTCAATCGGGCGCCTCTCAGTCCTGCCATCTCTTTATGGCAAAACGTTGTCAGAGGGAAGCTAAATATTAGATTTATGGTAGAATTAAACCATGTGTAATATACTGAACCTAGTAGGAGTAAAAGAAAAGCCTGAGTGGAGTGTACATCTGAATATTTACTGGAAGAGGAAGATAAGTGATTATACTTTTAGCTAGGTTCCAACTGCATTCATTGATGAAGCTAAACCAATTTAATAAATGATACAAAAAAAATACTTTGAGAACAATTATAAAATTAAAATGAATAGAAATGCCCATATGCAAGAAAAGTTAGTACAACTAGTGCAAATTATAAAAAAATCATTAGGGAGAAACATGTGCCAGACATCCATAATTATTATAAACTTGTTTATAATCATTTGGGTGTGTGCCAAGACCATAGGATGTACCCTGCAGGGCCAGACGAGTATGGACATCGCTACTAATTATTGAGGTATTATTCAGGTGTTGCAGCCACACCCATTGCTAACAGGTGCATAAAATTCAGCACGTAGACATGAAATCCCCACAGAGAAACATTGGCTGTACGAAAAGTCATGCTGAAGAGCTCAGTGACTTTAAACATGGCACTGTCATAGGATGCCACCTTTTGCCACAAGTCAATTTATAAAACCTCAGCCCTACCAGATCTGCCCCGGTCAACTGCTATAATTGTGAGGTGAAAGGAAAGGAGCAACAACATGCAAACACACATAGCAGGGCCGCTGAGTGCCGAAGCAGGTCATATTGCCTATCATCTGTTGCATCACTGACCACAGAGTTCCAATCTGCCTCTGAAAGCAACATCTGCACATAATTGTGCATCGGAAGCTTTATGAAATTACATGGCCACGCAGCTGTGCCCCAACCTCAAATCAACATCTCAGCAGAACGGTGTGAAGCCCCTGTCACAAGCCTCTGGATGCTTTACCATCTGCCAGTCTGATGGACAAATCTTGGTTTGGCAGGTGTACGGATTATGGTCTGGGGCTGTTTTTCAAGGTTTGGGCTAGACCCCTAAATTCCATTGAGAGGTAATCTTAATGCTACAGTGTACAAAGACAAATTAGTCAATTGGGGGCTTTATACTTTGTGGCAACAGTTTGGGGAAGGCCCTTTCCTGTTCCAGCATGACTGTGCACAAAGAATGGTCCATAAAGACCCTAGTTTAACAAGGTGGGTGTGGAGGAACTCGAGTGGCCTGCACAGAGCCCTGACTTCAACCCCATAAAACACCTTTGGGATGTATCGGAACGGCGATTGCAAGCCCTAGCATCAATGGATCGACCGGCCACTCTTGCCACAATAAACAATCAGTGTTAAAGTGCAACAGCCAACTAAAGAGACAGAGACTACAGAAGCCACTGGAACAGTCAAAGATGGAATTGTTTGCCCACATCACGTCTGGTGTGAACAAAAACACTGCCTTTGAACAGAACATCATAACTACCACAATGTATGGCGGTGGTGGCCATTATGGTTTGGGGCTGCATAACTGACTCAGGGCTGCCAATTTGCCATCATTGAGTCATTCATGATTTCCATATTGTACAAGAGAGTTCCTGAGGAGAACGTGTATCAATCTTTCAAAATGCTGAAGATGATTTTTGATTAATACATAATTGCAAAATATAATACTTCCTTCTCAATTGTTTAATTTGTTAATATCTGTCACAGAGTTCAGGTGATGTGTACAGATCAATATGTCGTGGTGTTCCTTATCCTAGCAGTCCATAAACATAGTCCATATAATTGATAATTTTGTTATGCCATGCAATCTATAATTTATATTTGTATATAATTTTGCACAAATCCTATTCATGTCATGTGTCTGATATAAGCATTGTCTTTGCATCATGTCCAAATTATCCGATTTTATTTCAAATTGATCCCGACGTTCACCGCTTGAAGATGGTTTTAACATGACGCACAAAAAGAGGCTAAACTAAACCAAAGCATCTGTCTATACGTTTTTTGTTAAGTAAATCAATATGTCATTTCATTTGGATAAACAATATCTTCAAATTTAAATGCAAAACTGATTAGATGAATAAAATGCTCCAACACAAGGAATGGTACAAAAATGATTTATTAAGTAAAATGGCTTGTTCAAAAGGAAGACTTGAATTATCCACATATCCTCTCAACAACCCTCTTTCCCGAGTGTCTCGCTGTCCTCATATTCTTTCTCGATCTGGGTTCACAAACGCCTTGGCCTTTTCGGCTTGTAGCCTGGGCACGACAGCTTAGCCCTTGTGCACAATTACAACGCTCAAGATTTCTCCTCAATTTCGAGTGTTTTTGCAGAAGGCAGACATCTCCCTTCTTTGGGATGCGTTGACATCTTTTTCCAGTTAAATAGCGAACACAGCACAAACCAGCCTCACAGTCTCCAGAACGCACGCACATAGCCATCTCTGCCACTGAAAAGGGAACAGGACCATTAGTTGCAAACTACTGGAAAGGCCTGCAGATTTCCTTTCACCGGGTAAGTTCACCCATGATTAAAACAGTTTCACTGTTTTTGTGCATGCAATTGATTTCTCCCCAACCAATATCCCAGGTCTAGTGCTCCCAACTTAAAAAGATCAGGAGCATCACATAACATGTATTAGTACCAGACTTTATCAAATTGACCTATATGAATTGTAGCTGCTTTTGAAGCACGTGTGACTAGGAACTAACATGTAACACATTAAAGATTCAAGTTTAGTCATTGGTGGGACATTCAGTTTTTACATTGTGAAAAAGCACAACTTTCCTATTAAAAATAATGTCTTAAGTAGCCAAGACTCTCATTACACATCTATGTAAAAGAGACAAATTCGTAACTCTTTCTAGGGTGTAACTTATTCATCTAATTGATTCAGCTTTTCCCTATTTCATTGCTCATTGTGTTCTTGATTGAATAAGAATCGATGATCCATTATACATTCTGTAGTTCTTACTGTGTTATGAGTGGATGGCTAAGTAATGTGACATCACAGCAACTTATACAGAAAAACAAACACGAAATGACATGCCTACAAGGGATTTCAGTATGTTGACACAACTTCAGATAAACCATCATAATTATTTTACTCAAGCACTACAAGCTCAAAATGTGAACTTCCTCTTAGTCAGCCCGGTCCAATACAATTTTTTCTATGGCAGGACACGTAGTTGTGCACTCAAATATATCTGCAAGGTTTGGAGGCAATACTCATGTATTGAATCAGGCAATTATTTTCTAAAAGTTCTTACCTTTCCTTATGTCTTTTTCATCATCAGTTGTATCAAGTATTTCCTTATTCTGGATCCTTTTCTGAGGTCCATTGCAGTTATTTCTCTGTGTAAATAAAATAAATAAATTACCCCATAACAGTAAAAATACAATGGTTGTAAAAGTGTTGTTTAATAAGGTCATCTGTTATTTTGAAATAGTGATTTTTGATTAAGAATTCTTCTTAAAGAATGTATAACTTGAATATCTCCTGAGATTAGTTAATACCATAGCAATGTTTTTTACCATCATCATTTTATTCAATTGAAATGCATTCAGCAGATTTGTCATCACTAGTTTAAAATATATATATTGTGTGCTTTGATTATTGGAACACTACATTTTGTGAAACATTTCTCTATTTTACACTCTTTTTCTTTTGCACTATCTTTTTCTCCATCTCTCACACAGACATAGACACAGACGTTTACTTCCCGTTTTAAACGGTGACACCACCTAACTTTGATCATAACCTTAACCTCAATGGTAACATTTCCCTAAATTTAACACGACGACCAAAACATTTTTTTGTAACATAGGGATAGGACACATTTTCCCGTTAGTCAACATTTTGTGCTTTAATTACAGTTAAAATCATCCTATAAATAGTTAAACCAGAACACACAGGCACAACACTCACCGATGACAGACCGCAATCCCGATCCTGGCAAGACGGCCTGGTGTTATGGCGATTAGCAGATGTATCGGTTTTGCGACGTGCGTTAACATTATTCTGTACCGCTACCGTTCCACTGTGGGGATGCGCCTGTAAAACAGAATTACATAATTATTTCAATAAAACAGAGACAGGAATGACACTTTAAACACCTGAAAACCGTACTTGAATTGTCACTGCAGCGCAGGTGCTCTTACCTGTTCCTGCACATCCTCCACTTCTTTGGAGGATCGGATTACATTGGAGTCGAGGCTGCGCACACAACAATTAGAACACATGACAAGTAAAGCGATTGTAGGTGTCCACATTGTTGACCGAATAAAATGGCACAGTTTAATGAACAAAAATATCTAATACAGAACAGAAGACGAACCTACTTTTCTCTGAGCAAAGTTGTTGTAGGATCCTAATACTTATAACCCTACACCGGCCGCCCACCCGCACATTAAAGCTCACATTTTTTTCACATCAACACCAAAATCCATACCAATCCCTCCCCCCAACACAAATAGGCCCTTTGAAACGTATTTTTAATAAATAGGAAATATTCTTTGAACAAACCGCATCAGTCGACATAGATGAGAGCAACATCCTGGCCGACCGGAACTATGGTATAACAGTCTTCAGAACTAGGCAGTTGTGTGCTATGGGGGGGATAGTCGTAAATTTTAGAATTGACATCCGTTTGATGGTCAGAGATCCCTATCTATCACTTCTGTAATTATTATAATTAGGCTGTTAACTGTGTACCTAAATGAATGTAGTAGGCTTTAAATGTGTTATCTTTGAGTTATTTTCATTATGTTCTAATTCTCTAGGTAACTTCACGCAAAGTGAAACACCTTCATCCTGTGCACCTTTTTCTTAGCCAATCTCTTAATCTTGTCTTTTATTTCAAAAAGAGAGCAAGTATTAACTAGATCAGAAGACTGACTTGAGGGAATGATTTTGTCCACTATGTTTATAAATGCTGTAAATACATTATATGGGTACTGTTCATGATCTTAAATGCATACAGTATATTGAATCAACATAATCATCAGGTTATATTAAATAATCTATGACCAGTCTCTGTGACTGGACATGGCTGTTAGGCAAAGGCACCTGCTGAGATGGAGGGAAATATAACGGTCAGTGACTATAATTGAGACCAAGGAAATATCATGCTACATCAGAGTTATACCTCTTGGATTGTCTGGGTACATTCAAAGTGGTGTGGATTTCTGAATTCTCAAAATCTGCCATTTTCTGATTTTCTGATCCGCTCTCTGCTTTTGACATTCGCGTATCATCCAGTGAACAAACAAATGCTTTTGGGTTTTCCATCAGCCTGCGTCAAGTCTTACATTGAAGAGTGGATGTGCAAGCTTCTGTTGACAGTTTACAAGACTCTCTCTCACTGGTACACTGTAGCACCACAGGGACCTGTTGACAGAGCCCATTTGACAAAGATGCAATGCAAACACGCCCAGCTGAAGAGACCAGGTTGCTCCACAGTTTGAAAAGGGTTAATTTGTCTGAGATGGGAGATAAAGCTTTTTTTTTGTAAGCAGCCCTAGGTTATACCCCTCACCCGCCTACTCACTTCAATAAAGAGCAGCAGATGTACACAATTACTCTGCTCTGTGACGCAGAGCGAGCTCAGGTCAGGGGAGTGTGTGTGTGTGTGTGTGCCTGTGCACGTGCGCGTGTGTGTACGTGCGTTTGTTTGCAAGGGGGGTTGTGTCTTATGTGAAAGGGTCAGACATAGAGCGGAATACCGTACAAAACCAGGGCAGCCACAGGAAGGCTTTAAAAGTGAAACAGGAGGCTGAATCCACCACTTGTGCCCCATGCGGATCTGCAGGATGCCTCTGAAGGTAAGATGTCTCGGCTCAGGTCCCATTGGACTCTTGGAACTAGGTACCCTTTGTCGTTGAGTAGAATGAATGAGTCTAATCAATGGTGGAAATTTGCATTTTAGCTTGGTCTGTAATCAATAGAGAGGCTTTCTAAATAATGGATGAGTTTGGACTCAAACCTAAATTGTAATGTTATCCATTGGTTTGATCCCACCAGGCCAATGCAGTAACCATAGGCTAACTAAAATAATGATTTGTAGTAGAAATGCAAGATGGAGTTGGGAGAAATGCTCATGATTGACATGTTTCAGAACAAACCGGGAGTGAAGAAATTGTTGATAATACTAACCAAGTCCGTTATCACCTTAGTTACCTGTTAATTTCACTGACAAAAGGTGCCTGGTGTACTGAGCTCAGTGCCCACATGTTCCTGAGTAGCGCTTTGTCTAGGGAGACATGATGGAGCTGTGCAATCAAATGTTTGTTTGATATGGACCAGTCCTTATCTGCAGCCCATGAGCACGGTGCAGGGTGCACTTCACCTCCACCAGAACCGACCACAGGCTCAGAGAGGGGCCCTGGTGGAAATCTAATCCTATTGCCAGGAGAGGGAAAAAAACACTATCCTGAGAGCCAAATGTCTCTCTAGGAATACACCGCCTGGTTATCTAGGCAGCAGCCACCAGCTCAGTCCATTAGCTCATACAATTACTGCACCCCAGACTAGGCCATCCAAGCTTATTCAATTGAGACAGATGAATGGTGAGTATGGGCTGCAGGATAGGGGAAGGGATAGGTAATGTCAGGGCTGGTGCGCTAATGACAACAGAACCCTTCACATCCGCTGCAAATGCAGTTTTGTAGAGGGGAATAGACTACCTGAGGTAATTGGTGTTTATTCAATTTGGACCTACTCAATTGTGTCTTTCTGAAGTTGTTTGTTTTTCAACTTAGTTTGGTGATTCTTAAACAAGTCTTTCTAAAGTATTGTATTTTTAGCTAGTTTAAATAAGTTCATTTTGTAGTTAGTTTGGATTTTCTTGAATTAGTCTTTCCGAAGGAGTCTAGCTTATTTAGTTTGGACTCATTACAAACAAATATTGTTAGTGGGGACAGCTTACCGTTCAAAAGGTGTCAACATCTGAAACGTGCTTTTAATTGTTGGATGATTTTCTTTTGCCCAACAGTGAGTTATTCTGTAGCTACTGGCCCAGGAAATGTGGCGAGCAATGCCGTTGTTTAACCCCGTGGCGTGGCTGCGGGAATGGCTCAAACAGAGCCGTGGCTCTCCCAGACTGGTGCTGGTTGTTGTGTGTGTTGCCCTGCTACTGGATAACATGCTCCTTACTGTCGTTGGTGAGTTACGAATATCAATGCGAGAAAACACACATAAACAGGTATGGCGCACATTGCCCTTTGACTTCCGTATATAGAAGTGAACCATTTTAGCTGCAGGGCCAACAGTGCAGCAAGCATAACTGGCATTTGCCTGACCCCCAGATCACATGGAGAATAACTGAGACCGACAAGGAGCAGCGTTCCCTCTCACCCAATAGACCCCACATCCATGCCAGGGCCTCAGAGGCAAAAAAGGGTTCACCTACCTTTCCGTCCGCCCGCGTTTTAAAGTGCACAGTCTCCCCCAAAGCCAAATGTGTCGTCTCTATTCTCTCCTAGTGCCTATCATCCCAACCTTTTTATATGCCCTGGACCACCCGACACAGGACCCCTCCGTCCAGCCCTACACACAGAGGCCCACTGAGGAGGGCTCCGGCGTGGCCTCGGTCCACTCTTTCTACGACAACACTTCTTACCATTTCAGGGGCCCTGAGAGGAACCTTTCCGAGGACCTCCTATTCAGCAACTCCAGCAAGGCTGAAGATAACGCATGCCAGGAGGACAGTGACTTCTTGGACAAGGAGAATGTTCGTGTGGGACTCCTCTTCGCCTCCAAGGCTTTGGTGCAGCTCCTGGTCAACCCCTTTGTTGGACCCATGACAAACAGGTACCTTTACTGCAAGTGTTTTTTGTATTCCAAAACCCCAGCAAGGATGTTGCTCAACTTCTCATTGATTCAAAATACAGATATTGGTTTTTAGGCCTCTTTGTGGCCAGGAGTTCCCCAAGTAGTGCTTGTAAAGAGGCCTGGCTTGTGTTCCTAAAAAACAGACATGAGTTAGCATTTTCCACAGCAGGATTTCATTGGCCATTCCTATGGTGGAAATACAGTACCTTTGGAAGCTATTCAGACTCCTTCCCTTTCTCCACATTTTATTGTGATATAGACTTATTTTATAATTGATTACAAACTTATTTTGTGCCATCAATTTACCCACAATACCCCCCCCCATATTAACAGGAAAAACAATCTTTTGAAAATGTACGCCGATTTTAAAAATACGTATCTCACTCCATATTGAGCTCATATGTATTATGTGTTCCTTGATGCTTCTTGAGATGTATAGAAAGATGTGTAGAAAGCATAGATATGGAGAAAGTTATTAAAAAGCAAAACAAATTTATGATCTGATAAGACCAAAATTGAACAATTAGCGATGAATGCCAAGCGTTTTTTCAAGTGAAGACAACATAGCTCATCACTTAGAAAGTATCATCCCTAAGGTGAATCGTGATGTTGATAGCATCATTCTATGGTGATGCTTCTCAGGGGCAAGGACTGTGAGACTGGTCAGTTTTTAGAGAAGGATGGACAAAGAAAAACACTAAGAGGTGTTTGAAGAAAACCTGATCCAGACTGCCCAACAACCCAGAGCAAAACGTCAAGAAAAAGCTGGAGTGGCTTCAGGGCAAGACTGAATTTGCTTGAGTGTCCCAGCCAAGGCCTTGACTTGAACCCCATTGAACAACTTGTGGAGCGACTTAAAGATTTCAGTTCACAGAGGCTCCCCATCCAATCTGACAGAGCTTGAGATGATCTACAAGAAAGAATGGGAGAGCAGATGTGGTAAAGACATACCCAAGAAGACTCAAAGGTGTGATTGCTGCCAAAGGCATAAATACTGAATTAAGGACCTAAATACTTATTTACATGCTTCGCATTAGTCAGTTGCTAAGTTAATATAGCAAGTTCAATAGAAAGCTTTCCGCTTATCAGATAAACATAAACATAGATACTTAAACTTAAAAATATATTGTTTGTTGCACCAATATCTTTCCAGTGAAAAGTGCCTTATTATATTGGTATCTTAACCAATAGAGACTCTGGGCTCCTGTGATAAGGAAAGCTAAGCCAGCCAGGATGATGGGATCCAATTATCTACTCCTTAAACAATGGTGGGCACTGTGCCCAGAGGACAAGCTTAGAAACGCATTGGGCTTATATTGGACAGAGTTTGGCAGGAGTTACCCCTGTCAAATCGCCTCTTCCTCTCTGGCTAAGCCAGTTGGTTGGAAATCAAAGGCTTGCCTGAATTTGTAGTTAAACAAGATTAGATTACTCCAAATACTAGCATTATTAAATAGTGGCCCAGCACCATCCGGATTGAAACACTTTTTTCCCCACTTTCCCCACTGTTGCTGGTCGGGCTCCTTGTTGGTTTGCTAACTTCCTGGTTACGCAACCACTGTGATAAGAAGCCTCACAACTTAGCAGGCAAGTATCGGAGCAGGCATGTACTGATCTACAAGGCCGAAGGGATGTGTTGTGTTGCAATGACCAATGACACAAGGGCAAAACTACAAATTGGACCAATGGGGTCAAATTAGATTTTATACAAAATAATACTGTTCTGTATTCCCTCCAGGATTGGATATCACATACCAATGTTTGCCGGCTTCATCATAATGTTTGTGTCAACAATAAGTAAGCATGCCTGCCACCTACACTCTTTCAAAAGTATGGTACCCAACTTAAAAATTTAAATATTCAATACGTTTACCACAGAGCAGTCAGCGTAACAGTGTCTGTTGTTTGTCAGTGTTTGCCTTCTCAGGCACATACGTCTTGTTGTTCTTCGCTCGCTCTCTCCAGGGAATCGGTTCCTCATTCTCTTCCGTGGCAGGTACTGTGTGTGCTGTGTCTCTGGTCACAGATTTGAGCTAATTCCTATGTGTTGCATTGGCATCTCATTATTTGGATGCAAATAACATTTTCTCCCGTAGGCCTGGGAATGTTGGCCAGTGTGTACACAAACGATGAGGAGAGGGGCGTAGCCATGGGGATAGCTCTGGGGGGACTGGCGATGGGCGTTCTCAGTGAGTTACTCAACTTCTCTTTTTTAATAAGAATAATCTCTTTATAATTGTAAAAATATGATTATTGCAAGTCTCACTAACCAGTGGTAGTCTCAGGGGTATTCAACATTTACCCCACAAGGTCCAGAACCTGCTGGTTTTCTTTTTCACCTGATTATCTGAACCCTGGCTTGAGATCCAGAGTTGAGGTTCTAGATGCAGACCATGGCACTTGCAGTGGAATTTTGTGGTCTTAATTTCTACTGTGGCCACCCATATGAAAATGTTTGCATGCCCTTTCAATCGCTTAGGATAAAAGGGCAAATGGTAACGAGGAATGATGTCATACACCACATTATGTCAAACCTGACGTCTTTATTATGTCAACTATTATCAGTTTGATTTTTTGGTAAATCTCTTTCACAGTTGGAGCACCATTTGGAAGCGTGATGTATGAATTTGTGGGAAAGTCTGCACCATTCTTAATCTTGGCCTTTCTGGCAGTATTTGATGGAGGTAAACAAATAAATCTCTAATACTATTATATGAGGAAATTATTATACATAAGTGTTAAGAATACATTGACTGTTTTACATTTTACAACCAAAATGAATCTACATGAATTGGGTTAACGGCTAAAGTTTGGGCTAGGTTTTGAGTGAGTTTTATGAATAGGGATATTACTGTGGTGTAAATAAAATGAATTATATTTATTATGTAATACCTATTTATATTAAATTCCAACTCAATGAAACAGCGCTACAGCTCTGCATACTTCAGCCATCAAAGATTTCACCAGGGGTGAGCATTCTTTAACCATGTAATTTAAATATTGTTTAACAAAATGTCATGAAAAATGTATCCTCAAAGTTTACAAAATCTTATATGTTATATACCATTCATCAGATGCTTATATAAAGGTTATGTCAATTCATCTTTCCTTGATGACTTGATGATAAGTTATACCCTCCTCCGGTTCTATAGAGTAGGTGAGGTGATATAATGTGAGAAACAAGGGAAAGGGTGAATGTGATAAACTGTGAATAAATGTAGCTCAAAAGCCTCACAACAGAAGGCATTGGGTAATATGTTTTTAGTCCTCGTTCCCGCTTAGAAGAATCGTTCCATTTTCCCTGGCCTAACATTTCATTTTACAGAGCGTGGAAGGCACTCCATTACTTACCCTGCTAAAGGATCCATACATTCTCATAAGTGCAGGTGAGACTCAGCCAAACCTGAGAACTAAAGTGAAAAAATTGTGTATTAAGAGTGTACTTTTTAATGTATTAAATTTGACCAGCAACTATCAAGCATTGTTCAAGTGTAATGGACTACATAGGCAATAGGGCTCTGTTTAAATAGAGGGAACTTCATGGAGAACAGGGCACCTTTTTAAACATACTCAGAGTTATCTGACCGAATTGAACTAACCTTATCACTTTGATTTCAGGCTCTCTGTGCTTTGCCAACATGGGAGTTGCCATTCTGGAGCCCACACTACCCATCTGGATGTTGCAGACCATGTGTTCTCCTAAATGGCAGCTTGGTACATATACCCATGTTTTCAAATGTCCCTGTTGAACTGTATTTTGGTTTCAAATAACTTTTCTAGAAACTACACAAAGAACAATATAGAATCAGAATTTGCCAAAAAAATGTGCCCAGAATATTGGGAACAATATGGATTTTACATCCGCCAGTCTTTAAATTGAATAGAATGGAATAATCTTTCCTTTGTCTGACTAGGTTTTACGTTTCATTTCATAGGAATGGCTTTCCTACCAGCAAGCATTTCTTACCTTATAGGCACCAATCTATTTGGGTTGTTGGCTAACAAAATGGGAAGGTAGGTCTTCTGCTTTTATTTGTTCCTAACAAACGTATCGATTAATAATTTATGAAAGCACCTCACTGTCTCTTTGTTGTTAGTAAGTAAAGATCTTAAGTAAGACAAATCATGTGTCTGGATTGTTCTGGTGTTTTTCACTCCTCAGATGGTTGTGTTCCATGATAGGAATGTTCATAGTCGGCATCAGTCTGCTCTGCGTGAGTGTTATCTCTTGTGAATTGTTTGGGCTCTGCAGGATCATCAAGTAGTTAAAAAAGTTAGCATAATTTTCCTGTCCCACAGGTTCCTTTTGCAAAGAACATCTATGGTCTGATTGGTCCAAATGCAGGCTTGGGTTTCGCTATTGGTAGGTGTCAGTGTCACATCGAAACAAGTGCTTAATGACAGTTTGAACCACTGTTTCACCTATTAACCTTTTGCTGTGTTTGTTAGGAATGGTGGACTCCTCTATGATGGCCATAATGGGATACTTGGTGGATATTCGCCATGCCTCGGTCTACGGCAGCGTTTACGCCATTGCGGATGTTGCATTGTGTATGGGTTTTGCCATTGGTAAGTAATCATTATTTTGTCCTCTGCTTCCACATGCTTATACAGAAAAATGGAACTGTAAGATGCCTGTTTTCCCATCCTATCCTGAGGACCACAATATTCTTGTTATCCTTCCAAACCTTTATGTGTTGCATACCGTAGAGTTGGAATAATAGTACAAACCGATAATCAGGTTAATGCAAGCCAAGGGCAGTCTTAGATTTGACATCAACCGTGCTTGTCCAACCCGTGTGGACTCTCTCCTGTGTCGTTGTGATGCAGGTCCATCGACAGGGGGCGCCTTGGTCAGGGCCATTGGATTCCCTTACCTCATGGTGTTCATAGGCATCATAAACATCCTCTATGCTCCCCTGTGCTTCTTCCTGCGGAACCCTGCCGTAAGGGAGGAGAAGATGGTGAGTGGTATTTCCTATTTTTCTCTCCAGCAACTCCGGTTTTAATCCCGACCCACCACAATGTCTGGAGCGATGCGCCCCAACACATCCCGGGAAAAGAGGCTAGCACTCCAATGTGATTGTATCATTGCCAGCCAACAGACAAACAGTCTAAGATGCATTAGCTAAGGGTATAATTTTACACAACAGTGCCCCTTTTTGATGTGGGTCTTTACAAGATAATTGTCCTTATTGTGGTGTAGGATGAGGGTTGTGCACTTCAAAGCTAAATGAAAATATTATGCATAATTGAACAGTAAAAGGAATACATGAATTACACTGTATAATGTGTTAGATTGTTAGATTAAAATGTCAAAAACAACCCTGATTCATTTGAAGTGTCAGTGATTGTATGCCATCAAATCATGTAATCTCTAATGATATATAATAGTGTCTTTTTACAATTGTCTTATAGGCCATCATAGACCAGGAATGCCCTCTGCATAGGAAGAGCTACAACACTCAGAAGGAGTGTCGTGAGTTCCCTTTGAGTGACGAAAGCGAAGAGGAAACGGAGGAGTAACTTGGCACGGAACACACACATAAACTTGGGTTTTCAGCATGTTCAGCGAGAGACAGCAATGTTGAAGTTATGTCATATTGTCTGAAGTAAAATTATGGCCATAAGAGGCTTTCTGTCAGCACCATTTAACAGCATTTGCCGATGTCCCCTGGACTGAAAGTTACTTGGAAAAACAAACAATAGCAACTGTGTTGTTGGTATGGCATATATAAGATGTTGGATTTAATTTCTCATCATACTGATTGAATCCAAGTTTGTGTGTGTGTACATCATTTAACTTGGTTTCTGTCGGTCTGTGCATCCTTATGCACTAAGAGCTAAATGTAAAACTTGTCTGGGCTCAACAAAGATAAAAATATAACTATGATAAGCTTGAATATGATTACATTTGTGCAGTTGAACACGGCTACCTCTGTATTCATTTCTGCATGAATTAGTCTCTTTCAATGTTTCAAAAACTAATGTAAATAAGACTCTTGGTGTTTCTAGATAACTATCTTGAACAATGCTTATTCCTCAACATTTTCCTAATTGCATAATATAACCTATCCCAAATTATAAAATTGAATTAAGTTATTTACTAGAAAACAAATCTCAGTGCACTTAAAAGCACAAATCTTTGACATAAAATGCAGCAAGGTGCAATATCCTTTTGTCTTTTTGTATTAACCAATCTTGAACCAGCTGTTGTGTGATCAAGGGACAGAGCTATCTTGCCTCACAGTTAATTTCCTCCTTAGCTTTGACAATCATCTCAGCATTCTAAATGACCCACGGGTCCCTACGTAGAATTCTCTAGTTTTGTGCTATTCGCCATAGGCTAGGCTGCAACTGGGACCTCTGTGAATGGTGGGTTTGTTTCTAATCAAGGAGAGGAAATGGTGAACAGAAAGATGCAGAAATGGGACAAATGAGAGCAAGATCTATATTATTCAGGCTTCACATATCAGAAATCTGGCCCCTAAATGACATATTGCAACACATGCATTTGACACAAGGCAACTGGTTATAACCAAATATATTTAATTACATATTATACATGCTAAAGTAAGTGTAATAAATCAAATAAAACACTCCAGGCTTATGTAATGGAAGGATTCAACAAAGTAAACAATAAAAACCGAGCTTTAAAAACAGTAGATTCCAGGTAGTACATTTTAGGATGTGTATCAACACAATGCATTCCTTTTTACATGATTTCTCCAATCAATCTTCAATCAGTCTTGAATTCATATTTTGTCAATGATGTTCTACTCCCAGTCACCAGACCAAACCCGGGGTGTATACTCTGTGATGACGGAGTAGGAAAAAAGTGTGTATTTCATTTAATATGGCATTCATGTTTGACTTTTTAGATAAGCATGTGTGATGATAATAAAATAGAACTGCGTCATTTAGATGGAGTTATTGCAGAGCCTAGTGACCTGACCAGGATATCATTACCATGCATATGAGACAACTCTATTACTGTTTTTATTAGTGGTCAAACCAGTAGCACAATCATCATTGAGAATTTTTGATTTTCTTTACGTTTTGCCTAACATTTGCTGATTAATTCCTTTTATATTATTTATTCAAACACAAACAAATAAAGAACATGGCACTGGGAAGTCAGGAACTCTATGCTGCTTTGGCTAGTTTGGTTTAGAATGAAGTATCCACAATTTCTTCTATTTTCTGGTCGAATAACGGAAAAAGGAAAAACTAACAGGGTAATCTATAGTCTACACTTGTATAGCCGTGGCCAAATGTTTTGAGAATGACACAAGTACTGGTTTACACAAAGTTTGCTGCTGCTGGTTTTTAGATCTTTTTGTCATGTTGCTATGGTATACTGACGTATAATTACAAGCATTTCATAAGTGTCAAAGGCTATAATTGACAATTACATTAAGTACATGCAAAGAGTCAATATTTGCAGTGTTGACCCTTCTTCTTCAAGACCTCTGCAATTCGCCCTGGCATGCTGTCAATTAACTTCTGGGCCACATCCTGACTGATGGCAGTCCATTGTTGCATAATCAATGCAAGGAGTTTGTCAGAATTTGTGGGGTTTTGCAAGAATGTTGAACAGATGGTGATGCAATGATGAGCATCTGAATATACAGTGGGGAGAACAAGTATTTGATACACTGCCGATTTTGTAGGTTTTCCTACTTACAAAGCATGTAGAGTTCTGTAATCTTTATCATAGGTACACTTCAACTGTGAGAGAATTATCCAAAAATAATAATATATAATAATAATACAAAATCAAAAAAATCACATTGTATGATTTTTAAGTAATTAATTTGCATTTTATTGCATGACATAGGTATTTGATCACCTACCAACCAGTAAGAATTCCGTCTCTCACAGACCTGTATTAACTGCACCTGTTTAAACTTGTTACCTGTAGAAAAGACACCTGTACACACACTCAATCAAACAGACTCCAACCTCTTCACAATGGCCAAGACCAGAGAGCTGCGTAGGGACATCAGGGATAAAATTGTAGACCTGCACAAGGCTGGGATGGGCTACAGGACAATAGGCAAGCAGCTTGGTAAGAAGACAACAACTGTTGGCGCAATAAACAGGTGCAGTTAATACAGGTCTGTGAGAGCCGGAATTCTTACTGGTTGGTAGGTGATCAAATACTTATGTGATGCAATAAAATGCAAATTATTTGCTAAAAAATCGTACAATGTGATTTTTGTGGATTTTTTGATTTCGTCTCTCACAGTTGAAGTGTACCTATGATAAAGATTACAGACCTCTACATGCTTTGTAAGTAGGAAAACCTACAAAATCTGCAGTGTATCAAATACTTGTTCTCCCCACTGTATGTGCAAAAGCTAATGATAATACTAATAAACAAAATGAAACAACTTTAAACACATTGAAAAGTGATAATTGAGATGTAATAATTTTTTTAACAACCTTAAAAACCTTGTATTGCACAACAAAATAGCACCGCTATGAAGGTCAGTTGCAGTTCATAAGACCACTCATAGTTTGCTTCAACGTGTAGGCTGTAGAAAAAATAATGTAGCAAATTCTTAAATGGGTCCATTAATCAGTAGGGTTGCTATGAAATGAAGATGATAAAGCTTTCGTTGTGGTGCATAACATGAGAAAGTTATTGATAAACTGCAATTGTCAACAGCTCATAGAAATTACCATATGTTTGGTTTGCACACTCTTGTGAACTTCTGTGATGTAGCCATTGAGGAGTATAGGGGATGGAATTTTTTCTGAGTGTTAGATATCTTCCCATTATTTAGAAAGGAAGAAAGTGGAAACAAAGTAAATGTAAACGAACATGGTACTTGCTATGAAGATGTTCAGAACTATAATTATCAGGGCTTGTCAGTGTTTAAATCCATGGTTATGTGTTTGCATTTCAGGGAGTTTACATTACTCTAGTCATCCTCCCTAAGCTTTTACAGGAACAGAAGCCGGGAGAAGCTTTGTAATCGTTTTAACTCCCGATTCTCTTTAAAGAAACTTACAAAATTACTTAAAATTTGTCAACATTTTGTAGACAAAACATGTTTGAACTCCACAGAACACACACACCTCTTGCCCCAGCAAGAACTTTAAAGGTCCGGTTTCACAGATTAAGCTCAGTCTAGGATAAAGAAATCAAGCTCAATTAACATTTCTATTGAAGTTCCACTAAGAAAGAGACATTTTCAAATGGAGACATAGATGGTCAATAAGACTGAGATCAGTACTTTGGGCCACTGTAGGACATTCCCCTTTTTATTTGTAAGCAACTCCTATGCTTCTTTCGATTTTTATGCTTCTTCAGATATTTTTCTTGGTATCATTAAAAGGTCATTTTCCAGTTTTAGTGGAAAGAAGCGCTTCCGTTTGCATTTCTCCATATTTTCTTTAATTCATACTTCCTTCTATTTTAACAAGATGCTTATTCCTGGCTGATAAGTGACATTCCCAAAGCATGATGCTGCCACCACCATACTCTGCTGTGCAGATGCTGTGTTGATGCATTGGCAGTGTAAGGTTTGCAACACATTTTTGTCCAAAGCTTCATCTGTTTATCTGACTAAAAACATTTCCCACAACCCATCTGGGACACAGCTTCTGTCTTGCCACCCTCCAACACTTGGGTTCTTTAATTCTTTGAGTTATGCTTAACACCTTTTGTTTTTAAAGAACTGTTTATGAAAGAAAGGGTTCTTTGATTATTCTTTTGAAGGAAATAATTAGTCTTTGGAGGATAAGTATGGTTCAACGTAGAAACCTTCCGTGTATACGAGTTTGCTTTTGAATTGAGTTTGTTATCCATGCTGATCATTAGTCTTCATGTCAGTGGCTATAATTTCAATCATATTTTCATATCAATTTTAAATGTTTTACATTTAATGTTTCCTAGTAGAATAATTTATTATTACCTAATTTTTAATACAGTTCTTCCATTTTGGGCACAATCACTGTAGTATATTCCAAGAGGGGTGGGACTGCATTAGAGAGTTTGAGAAGATTCCTTAATTCTGTTCAAAGGCTTGATGATAATTTACTAGAGGTTTTGGCTTTGGTTTTGTTATATGTTATATGGGACCTCCAAGGTCCAATATGCTCATCACTTTGACATTATAGACTTTTTTGGGGCTTTGATCACTCGCAAATAATGTTTTTTTTATCTACTTTGATTTCTTGTTCTTACACAATAAAATGTGGAAAAGTCCAAGGGGTGCATACCTCTGATAGTCAAAGTGTTACTTTTGGGACCATTCAAAACAACAGTTCCTCAAAACAGAACAAATAAACACAGGATATAGCACTCAGATGATCAGGAACACAGTGATGTGTTTGCATGTGCTACGATACATCACATCAACTATCAACAACTAACCAAATCATTATTGGCAAAACCAGAGCCAAAACTTTAACACCCATTTAAACATGTATTTCAAACACAAATGGTTCACATAATATAATAAAACAATATTAACCCTGTCAACATCAAGCCCATTAACTGAATGAAGGAATTTAACTCAAGCAGAGGTAATGTAACAGCTAGAAAATTATTCCAAATGACTTCATCTCTTTAGATATTGTGTCATTCAATAATCAATGCAACCATTTCATGTATTACTTATTGTGGACTTGCGGGCAGTAGTGTAGAGAACATTCACAGAACTATTTATGTTCAGCAGGAAACGTTTTGGAATGTATAAATATGCCATGAATTAAAATGTAATCTTCAACAAATAGAATAAAGAATAATTTCAGCTATGTAATGGATTTTTTATTTGATATCTTAAACATTTAAGAACATGTTGCAACTTAACATTTGCAACAACATCCCACCTTAGCCCACTAGTTGCCAAAAATCAAATGTCAGCTACACATGAAGGTGAACTCATTTTGAAGATTTATGTTGCTTTGAATAAAGAATTTTCATGGATAATGGAGAACAAATCTTAATGCACACCACTTGAACCGTAATTGATGTGTGCCACTTTAACCGTACTGTGTACAGAAATAATACAGACATTCTATTTTAATGATGTTCAAAGGAATTGTCTCTAGACCAATGAAATATGCTCTGCAGGCATATGAGAAAACTTTAGCAGTGACATGAATATAAAATGTTTGGTTACATTGAAAATCTTTGTAAAATAAACATTACGGTGGAAAAATAAATAAAGAATGGAAATCACCCTTTAGAACCCCCTGACCACCGTTTGGGTGAAGGAAGACAAAGTAGCAAGGATTGGAGCTGTCGGCAGATGACATGCTAAGGCAGTGAAGGTTTTTATAGAAACCAGACAAAATGAAGAAGTAACAGAAGCAGATGACCATCCTGAAATATTCATTGTGAAGAAAGTGTATGTTTTTGTGTTCACTGTTCAGGTGATTATTTGAAGAGGACAAACTAAATGTAACATAATACCGGATGTGGAAAACAGATGTTTTGGCATATTTAATGAAAAGGTTTTGGCTCTTGCAGGCTTCTGAACGTGTGTAGGGTTACAATTTATAAGGAGTACAGCATTATTTTGTTTTATTTACATTTGTTCATAGTTTATTTGCTTTTGTTCATAATTTTGCTGAAAGTCCTCTGAAAAATGTTGCTGAATGTCCGCTGACAAGGTTTACCTATATTTTTGGTGACATGTAACACCACTGGTGGGGTTTGTGCAGTGTCTCATAAGCTAATCGTACCTATACCTATTTAGTCCTTTCAGGGGACCAAGGAGGGAAACCCACTGCTTCCTGAGAGGATGTTTATTTTGATGGAGAGAAATGTTCAGAAACAATACTATGTACGTACCTAATGCTGTGACATACCTTATGCTTTCCAAATACCTTATTTTCTTTGGAAGACATTTGTATAAACCACAATTTTAGTTTAAGTGGTATTTATAACATTGTAGACCAACACTATAATCTAACTTTTTCAAACGCCCAGAAATACATTATTTTAATCTTTCATCTTGTTTTTTGCACTGCATACTTGAATGTCTTTATTTTGGGGATTGTTTTTATTTTATATATAAAAGTGATGTGGAGAATAATAATAGTATGTACCTTGAAACAAAGCAAAATGTTCTTGCCTAAACAGATTTCTTATGAGTATTCCAATTTGAAATCAAATGAAGTTATATTACAAGAACCAGAGGATATCATGCTATATATTAAGTTGATGGTTATGCTTGGATGAATAACACATTATAGGTGGTTCAAGGAAGTCCCATCTGAAAGGTGGATGAAGAACAATGTTTTCTTCAATGCCCTAGGCTAGGGCATTGGGATTTGATGTTTGGACCAGAGGAAAGATTGCCTCCTACTGGCCCTCAAACACTACTTCCAGAACCATCCTGGGAACAACTAGGAACTTGCACAGCCTTAGAGGCAAAAGGGGTTATCCAAAATATACTCATGGCCTACCTAGAGCAATGTACATTAGGCGGGCAACATTTCTGTCCTCTAATTAAGCCAATAGTAAAGAAAAAAGTTTAGTACTTCAGAATAAGGACCAAATTTTGACTACGTAATTGAAATAGCCTCAACAGAACCACTTGTGTCCTGAATTAGCATATTAAAACATGTTTAGGGGTTTGTTCATATTCTTTTTGGCCAGATAAAGATAATCTTCATTGTGCAAGTGTGTCTGAACAGGTAACATGTTTTTTTTCCACAGGCCAACATGTTTGTATTCCCGGTGGCTTTGTCTCGTGATCTGCAGCATGAGATGCTGCAGCATGTGGCCGGTGCACCTTTTATTGTAACGCATGGTAAAACTGCCGTGTGCTTCTGACTGCTGAAGAAGGGCTCTTGTGTCATATATTACATCCTCCACAATATGGGACCTGATGCGTGGCCAGTGAAGAGGGCTGGTTGTCCTATTACGGATAAGATTCCAACTGTGATATCAGGATATCAAGTCGTGCATCTGGCCGCAATACACAATATACAGACTAAGTTGGTACCCTTACAGCTCATTGAAATAATGCTTAATTCCTCCTCAAAAGTGATTAAAATAAGAAATAATGTATCAGGTACACTTGCATGCATTTGGTACGTTATAGAATAAAGAAAGGGAGCTGTGAAAAAAGAGGAATTACCGCTTAATCTAGAAAGATATTTTAAAATGGCTTGAAAACGCTTGTTGATATCCCATAGGAAAGATAATAAACAATTGGATATAGTGATATTTTCAACAAATTTGTTTGTTTAATTAGTATCACACGTCTCCACTCTTGTAATCAGTCCTTAAGCCTATTTAAATGGAGAGAAGTAGTCACTGTGCTGTTTGGTATTATTGTGTGCACGACACTGAACATGGACCAGAGAAAGCAAAGAAGAGAGTTGTCTGAGGAGATCAGAAAGATAATAAATAATAGACAGGCTACAAGAGGAAAATCGAGCTCAGACTGAACAGAATGATAGTGCAAATGGTAGAAAAAGAAAAAAGGATTACTGCCAAAGAAATACAAGATGAACTCGAAGATAAAGGAACGTGAGTTTCAGATTGCACCATCCGTCACATTTTAAAGGAAAGTGGGCTCCATGGAAGAAGAACCTGGAGGACTCCCCTTTTGAAAGAAAAACATAAACAAGCCAGACTGTAATTTGCTAAAATGCATATTGACAAGCCACAATCCTTCTGGGAGAATGTCCTTTGGACAGATGAGTCTGTTTGCAGACTACAAAATGAAGCTTTCAAAGAAAAGAACACCACACATACAGTGAAACACGGAGGAGGCTCAGTTATGGTTTGGGGCTGCTCTGGTGTGTCTGGCACAGGGTGCCTTGAATCTGTGCAGAACTATCCAGACTATAAAGGCATTCTGGAGTGAAACGTACAGCCCGGTGTCAGAAAGCTCTGTCTCAGTCGCAGGTGATGGGTCCTCAAACAGGATAATGACCCAAAACACACAGCTAAAAGCACCCAAGAAAAGATAAGAACAAAACATTGGACTATTCTGAAGTCGCCTTCTATGGGTCCTGATCCTATCGAATATCCATGGAAAGAGCAGAAACTTGCAGTCTGGAGAAGGCAACCATCAAACTTGAAACAGCTGGAGCAGTTTGCTCCGGAAGAGTGGGGACAAACTACTTGTTAACAGGTGCAGAAGTCTCATTGAGAGCCACAGAAATCGTTTGATTGCAGTCATTGCCTCTAAATGTTGTGCAACTAAATAGTTCAAGGGTCAGATAATTTTTGTTCATGCCATTTCCATTGGTTCTATTATTTACAATTTCATGTTTAATAGAAAATCGAAAGTAAAGTCTGATTTCTATTAAATATAGAATAAACATTGTTGGATGCCAAATACTTTTGTCAGTTTCAAGTTATTTCAGAGACATGTTTTTTTTTGTAGGGGTACCAACAAATTCGACCACGTCTGTGGGGGCAAATTTGTTTTTGTGTATATGTATCTATATAGCGATCTCTATCTAACGTATGTATGTTTATATATCTCATAAACATCCGAGGATTAATAGCAAGTCAGATGTTTATACGTTTCCAAAACAATATGAATGTAGCACGAGTGAGCTTGGAAAACTGCTCCGCCTACTTCTGTCGTATCCGGAAGCATTGTCGCGGCCATTCTCTCTTTAGTATTTAAATGAAAAGTTACTCTGATATATATTCCGTATGAATGGCTAATGGGTGAATTGTAAACTATATGAGAATACGTGTTATGACAAGAAAACGGAAGTAGTGGGCTCTGGCTGGTTTTGAATATGTCTATTCGTGCCGTTCCATAAGTGTGTGAACAGTTTGCTAACTTTGGCTAGCTACTCATAGCCATTTAACTTGCTGATGTTATTAGTAAACAGCTTGCGCTTATTATTGTAAGCCCTTCTTGGAATTATGTTAATGTGTTGCCAGTGAAACAGCAGATAATATTCCATTGCCAAAAAGATCATCCAAAGTACAAGATGGACTTGTCAGATATGCTTCAAGACCTACAACTGTCCAAGACTTCGGATAAGGAAAATTCCCGAGGATTTGAAGGGCTGTTATCACATCCAATTTCTCGGGTCCTTTTTCATGTTCAGGAAAAACTGAAGTCTTCCGGGCTCACCACTGAACAGCATGGCACAATCCTTTGCAGTGTGGAGCAAATGTTCAGACTTGGGGACAAACATTGGCTCATCTCTGACTGTTGCCGCAATGAAAACACGGGCGTGGAGCAAGCCTATATGGAATTTGTGAGCTCATTGACCCTATACGCTGCTTTGCCGGTCTGTGACGATGACAGTGGTGCTCTGCCAGCAAGTTCCTATGAGAGCATCCCGGCTAGAGCCTGTTTGGTAACATCTGTACTTCTAGCCTTGGTATGTTCTCTTGGGAATGAAGGAGAGGCTGTCCCCAGCCACTGCCGCAACCCCTCCTGGGTCTCCCTCCCAGTTCCACTTGCCCCTGTGTTGTGTGTGTTTGCTGTGACCCATATGCAAGAGCAGGCGTGGACCAGCGAAGCCTCCAGAACAGCAGCATTTGACCTCCTGGCATCTTTGGTTAAGGCAGGGGGCTGGGAGAACATTACACAGCTTCTATGTGGAAAGGAACACGATAAGTGTCAACCAGGAGTACTTGGCGCCATCTTAAAGATCCTGCAGGCAGATTTAAAAAAGTAAGTTACTGCTAAATAGTCCAAATTCATATGATCCTTAAGACTTAACACTTTAGGCTTTCCTTTGTTTTCGAGCGCATAAACTGTCAACAATCTAAATGTTTTGTATATGATGTCTTGCAGGGACAGCTGGAAGCGCAACCAGGCTACTAAGCATGTGTTTGCCTGGATCCTGATGCAGGTTGTCCGGCCAAGCCTGGCAGAATACCTGGATAAGGTTTTTCCTCCTACACTGCTAATTTCTGATGATTACTGCACTGAGAACCAAGTGCTTGGAATATGCTGCTTAAATCATATTATTCAAAATGTGGTGAGTTCTCTGTTTGCATTCCTGGATAATTCCATGAATGAGTGAAGAAAGAAAATCTTGAAAAAAAAAACATAGGTGGTGTTCTGTATTCTGCAACCGTAAACCTGGCTTGTCCCATTTCAGCCTGACGCCGATCTCCGTCAGTACAATCGGGCCCAGGTGCTCTACCATGCCCTCTTCAACCACCTCTACACATCTGAGCCCCGCCTTATTGAGGTAACACTGCAAATTCCAACCGCATCCTTGAGGACATACTGTGCACAACACCAGTATCTCTTAACAAACATTATCTTCACAAGTGGAACCACTGACCTAGGTGCCTCCTTCACATGGTATTTAGTTTTTCCATATTTGCTTTTGTTGCAGGTCGTCCTGCCCTGCATGATAGATCTCCTGCCTGTATTGGAGAAAACCCCTGATTGTACTGGGCTCCCAAGAAAGCCTAACCGCTATGATGAAGTTCTGCGGCTGGTCCTCACTCACATGGAGATGGAACATAAACTGGCGCTTCGCAGAGTCTATGCCAGCTGTTTAGTACACTTTATTAAAAAGTGAGATCTTCCTTGCTTTACTCTCAAATAGATATAGCACTATATGGGTATTTAAATAGCAACGATGGCAGTTGTAACAGACTGTACATGTTCTTCTCACGGCACCAGCAAATGTAATTCTAACTATTTTATCCTTTCAGGATGGGTATTGTCATTGTCCGCCATCTGAAACGATTGGAAAGAGTAATCACTGGCTACCTGGAGGTCTCAGATGGTCCTCAAGAACAGACAAGACTGGCTATACTGGATGCTTTAGAAAATACCCTGCTCGTCGCCTGGCCAAGGTTATCATTACTGTCAGCAAATCCGTTGAGCTGTTTTTTTTTTTTTTATCCCCAGAAAATGTAGGGCTTTAGGGCTACAACAAAGTTTGTGTGTCCCTGAGTAGAACTTTGGGAACCATGACGAGACAATTTGGTTTGAGTGATCACTGATTGTTTTTATTTTGCAGAATTGAGTGCCGCTTTTCTGTTTTGACAAAGAGTCTGCTGAGGCTGCTGTGTGACCTGTCCACAGAGTCTTTACCGTTAGAGGTGAGAGACAAGCTTCTCACCAAAGCCACTCGCTGTCTGCAGCTTCTGGACCTCTGCACCCGAGGAAAGCTAAAGGTATGTATTGGAGTGTCACACGTCCCATCCTGCTCATTCAGGACCATGGGTTCAGTTATTTGGGTTGAGCAATTTACCATGGAACATAGCTTAAGTGGTAGCACAGTTCAAATCTTAAAGTATTTTTCAAATGCAAGAACAGTGCATTTAACGTATTTTGCACTACAAATTTAAATGAGTCTGGTAACAATCTGAAAATGTACTGGTAAGCTTTAATGAACAAATGTTGATGTTTAATTTGTTACTGAGCTAGTGATAGACTAGCTCCCTGTCTAGCACATCAATCAACTTCATGCTACAAAGACTGGAGAACTGATTTATTCTTTCTTAGACCTAGGCCAACATTTTGAGAGTACTAAACTTAATGATTTAGTCCCTTCCTGGGTCTCCTTGTTTACAGTGTATTGGTTCTAATTAATAATGTAACTACTTAGACAAAATTTTTGTATTTCTTTAGACACTCCTAAAGGAGGTTGACAGCAGCTGCACCAGCAGTTTGGTGCTAAAGTGCATTCAGACTGTCACAATGGAAAACAAAGAAAACCAATACACGGATTTGGACTTGACGTTCATCGGAAATGAAGACTGAATGATGATTCCTAAATCCCTGTTGAAAAGTGACGCAGACGAGATGGAGTTGGTTAGCTGAGCAAGACAAACATCTGGCCTATGGTGGTCCATGGGAAGAAATCTGTCTCACTGCTTTTTCAGCAAAAGCTCCCCTTTATTTTACCCCAATGTGTGTCTATCCAGTGACAGAACCTACATCACCACTGTACTCAATTACCCTGTCCCGCGAATTGATCTTTTGACTAATCAGATCAGCTTGTTGCCAAAAATGCGGTTGCCTTTATAAATCTAGTAACAATAGGCAAGACCTATTTGGTTCACACAGAACTACGGGATAAATCCAAAATGATCGATTTCCCCTGTGTACTCCATTTACAAGTCTCAAGCCTGAGGGCGTTAGAATCAGACACTGTAGAGGATTAGACCCTCCGGTGGTCCCTCCAGAAGATCTACAATGATGCAGCCTTCATGAACAGAATCCCATAAGAGACCACTTTCTTTTGAGGAATTTCGCACAAAATAATGGCTAGTCATGCCGAACGATATAACATGTAATTTTCTGTTTAATATGGAGACATTAGATATGGTAATATTAAAGCCTTGTAAATTAAATCCTACTGTTACGTAGGTTGAAACCACAGGGATTTGTTCATTTAAATGTTGAGGTTGCTTTATTAAAGTTAATGAGCTTAATATTTTAAGTCACAAGTGTATACTGGAATTACTGGGTTTATTGATCCCCTCATAACTGGATGTCCTCAGTTCGGTCTGAAACTCGTGACAATAAACCGCCTTCGAATTAAGTTAGGTAGAGACATCTGATCAGATATTCGACACAGTTCTTGGTCAGTCTTTTTGTTACCCTTACAATCTAACAGAGAACACAAGACCTGGCAGAATTTTTTGTTTAATGCATGAGGTACAGAACCGCTAATGGATTCAATATTGCAACCTTTCAATTGCTGATCAGATACTAAAACTGCTGGACATCCTGGTGCCCCAAATGTTTTCTATATTTAAAAAGAAACCTTACTGCATAAAAAAGTAGACATTGTTCACTGGTTTGTTCATAGTATACATTATCTCACAAAAGTGAGTACACCCCTCACAGTTTTGTAAATATTTGATTATCTTTTCATGTGACAACACTGAAGACATGACACTTTGCTACAATGTGAAGTAGTGAGTGTACAGCTTGTATAACAGTGTAGATTTGCTGTCCCCTCACTCAACACACAGCCATTAATGTCTACACAGCTGGCAAGTGAGTACACCCCTAAGTGGAAATGTTTGAATTGGGCCCAAAGTGGAAATATTTTGTGTGGCCACCATTATTTTCCAACACTGCCTGAACCATCTTGGGCATGGAGTTCACCAGAGCTTCACAGGTTGCCACTGGAGTCCTCTTCCACTCCTCCATGACGCCATCACAGAGCTGGTGGATGTTGCGTTCCTCTACCTTCCGTTTGAGGATGCCCCACATGCTCAAAAGGGTTTAGGTCTGGAGACGTGCTTGGCCAGTCCATCACCTTTACCCTCAGCTTCTTTAGCAAGGCAGTGGCCGTCTTGGAGGTGTGTTTGGGGTCGTTATCATGTTGGAATACTGCCCTGCGGCCCAGTCTCCAAAGGTAGGGGCTCATGCTCTGCTTCACTATGTCACAATACATGTTGACATTCATGGTTCACTCATTGAACTGTAGCTCCCCAGTGCCGGCAGCACTCATGCAACCCCAGACCATGACACTCCCACCACCGTGCTTGACTGTAGGCAAGACCCAGATGTTTTTTTGTACTCGCGTGGTTGCTGCCACACACGCTTGACACCATCAAAACCAAATAAGTTTGTCTTGGTCTTATCAGACCACAGGACATGGTTCCAGTAATCCACATCTTTAGTCTGCTTGTTTTCAGCAAACTGTTTTCAGGCTTTTTTGTGCATCATCTTGAGAAGAGGCTTCCTTCCGGGGACAACAGTTATGCAGATCGATTTGATGAAGAGTGTGGCGTATAGTCTGAGCACAGACAGGGTGACCCCCCACCTCTTCAACCTCTGCAGCACTCGTACGTCTGTTTCCCAAAGCCAACCTCTGGATATGACGCTAAGCACGTAGACTCAGCTTCTTCGGTCGACCATGGCGAGGCCTGTTCTGAGTGGACCCTGTCTTGTTAAACCACTGTATGGTCTTGGCTATCTTTTAGCCTATGCCATCTTCATGTAGAGCAACAATTATTTTCTTCAGATCCTCAGAGAGTTCTTTGCCATGAGGTGCCATGTTCCAGTGACCACTATGAGTGTGAGAGTGATGACACCAAACTTACATACCTGCTCCCCATTCACCTCTAAGACCTTGTAACACTAACGAGTCACATGACACCGGGGAGGGAAAATGTCTAATTGGGCCCAATTCTGACATTTTCACTTAGGGGTGTACTCACTTTTGTTGCTAGCGGTGTAGACATTAATGGCTGTGTGTTGAGTTATTGAGAGGGGACAGCACATTTACAATGTTATACAAGCTGTACACTCACTACTTTACATTGTAGCAAAGTGTTATGTCTTCAGTGTTGTCACATCAAAAGAGATAATCAAATACTTTACAAAAATGTGAGGGGGGTACTCACGTTTGTGAGATACTGTACATACATCTGGGAACCTGCATTTAGTATGATATACTGTGTTCCGTAACACACTAAATGCTACATTAGAATGTTTGAAATGTTTTACAAATTGGGCAAGATATGTCAGCATTAGCTTAAACGTGTCAAATTTATGAAACAAAAAAGACATAAGCATTTATAATATTTCAAGCTACTACACACAGCACAAAACTATTACGAGGCCTGGAACAAGTAGGTATTTTAGGTCAGTGGTTTCTCAAACCTTTCCTGGGGACTCCCAGACATTCCATTTATTAGATGTATTTCAGAGCCAGAACACACATTTTAAGCGAATTCAAGTCCATGTCTATTTGATTCAAGCAAGGGTTTTGGGCAACAGCAACATTTTAAGATGACCGGAGTACATATTCAGATCTTTTTTTAGGCAAAAACCTCCAGGGATTTTAAGTTCCAACCATTGGATTTAGTCAGGTACTTGACTGCCAAAATACCATCGCCCTGACAAGATGCTCTGACTTCTGTGGTAATGAAGCAATTTTAGTACCTTGTGCTGACCCCCTGCAGTTTGCCTACAGAGCAAACAGGTCAGTAGATTATGCAGGAAAACCTTTCCCCCTTCTTCATCCTCCAGCACCTGAACTCATCAGGAACCTATGCCAGGATCATGCTTGTGGATTTCAGCTCTGCTTTTAATATCATTCCAGCTCTGATGCAGGACAAACTCTCCCAGCTCATGTGCCTGAATCCACCTGCGAGTGGATCACAGACTTCCTGTCTGACAGGAGGCAGCGCGTAGCTGGGGAACAAGTTGATGTCTCAGACATGTCTCGCGTCCTTTCCCCTCAGCTCTATTCCCAGTACACCAAAAGCTGCACCTCCAGTCATCAATCCGTTAATTCCACAAGAACAGTTTCTACCCATCGGAAGCTGGTCTCACCAAGGGCTTTTTTAGGGCTCAAAATAAGCTCTAACAGGTAGTGTAGTGTGGTTCTCTCATTTGCCCTTGTTCATCACAGAAGAGTGAGGGTAATGCTTTTCCATTTGAAAACTTCATTTGGTAAACAAGCATTTTAGGATGTGCTTATGTGCGCCAAAAATAATGTCATGGTTTTAAGTTTGTATTATTTCATAATACCCCTTAGCTATGTAGCAATCTGAATACAGCTTTCCAATGCACATATTGTATGAGATTTTATGGAAACGTTACATTAAAAGTTCAGTAAGTCATCCTGTAGTTGTCATGTTATACACATTACCGTTCAAAAGAAATATAACTACTTTCAGTTTACAAACCATCCAGAGATTTATTAATTTGAACAGAAGAGTTAAACTGAAATTCAGAGACTGAATACAAGATGCATGTCAATTGATGAATTGGTGCATGTCATACAATTTATACACAATTATTACAAAGTGGCCAAGGAACTTGTTGATTCAAACCTGTAGAACATCCAAAATCCCCAGACCCATCTTATAAATGTCACTCTACACACGAGTGATAGTAAGAAGTTGCTGGGAGACCAAACCGGTAAGGCAAAAATATTCTAAACAGCTCAAAAAAACAAAATAATTAATGTATAGATTGATGCATTGTGGTATTAACACGTAACTGTGTAATCAGACAAACCTCCCAAAATAAGAAAGGCATTGATTCTACAAACTGTGGATGGAAGTCTTTGACTACGAGGCCTTGCTTTTGGGGACAGGCTCTGTTTCCTGTTCATACTCAATCTCCACATAAGCCCTTTTCTTTCGGAATGCGGCTCCTTTGAGTGGCGTCTTTCCTTTTGACTTTCCCGTAGATGCTGAGGCCTCGCTCTCTTCCTCCATCTCTGCTTCAGACTTGCTTTCTTCTTCACTAGATTCGTCTTCATCACTGCCAGCCTTCAGATTGTCCATATCCTGCAGAAGTACATGCGTTACATCTTGGAATAAAACAGCAAGCAATACTAGTCACCATTAAACAACTAAAATCCAATTGATCTTTAGATCAAGTGGGAAATTAGCATTTTTTATTTATTTTTTACCTCAAAGTCACTGAGATCACTCTCCTCGATTTCATCTGCCGCAACAAATTCGGACTTTCCAACATCCTGCAAACATTTTATGTGGAGTCAAAAAAGAGTGTATTCTGCAGATATAATGGCAAAGACCTTTAGGCCTGGCACCTAGGTTACAATCGTACAATGGCAGAACTGTGTTCCAATGCATGGGGGAATTTGACATGTTCGCTGTCATCTTGATGCCTCTTAGTAGTTTGGCTGAAAAGGACCCTTGTGGACCAAGAAGCAACTTATTAATAGAAAGTAGTCACCTCGTCATCTTCCTCCTCTTCCTCAGAGTCAGATTCACTCTCCTCATCCTGGTGCTCTAATGCCTTATCAAAGGCATGGATTGGGAAGTTGTAGATGTCCCCATACTGGACAAAATAGACCATTAGTGTGAATATTTCATCTCTTATTATTAATGAATATACCACGTTTAAAGCAGATTTTACCTCAATCTAAAAGGTATTCTTCAATTTGTGCCTATAAAGAACAAACAGTTGGGTGATTGACAAGTAAAAATGTATTTACCGTTCCCTGTTTCAGTCTCTCTAGCAGTTCTTTTTCGATTGCATTATCAAGCTGTGCAGCAACGAGGGCCTTTTCCTGTAAAACAAGAGAACTATATGACAGGGGATGCATTTTCACATCATGCCCTTTGAAAAGAACTCTGATTTGCCAGTGCCATTTATGGTTTGACAAGCAGAAAAACACTACTAAAAAAAACATACCTCTTTCCTTTTTTCTCTTGCCTCCACTTTTCTGCTAAGTGGGACCAGTTTCCTCCTAAAAGAACAGAAAAAAACAAAACATGTACTAAACAGGATAGGTGCAGTTCCATTTAAAAAAGGGCCATTGCATTAATTATAATAATAGGGTAAACATTTACAGAAATTCTAAAACACATAAACAAAACATAATTTTACATTTACTGTGCATACTATGCAAAGGTTGGAATCCTTCATTTGAACAGTAACAAAACAGTTACTACACCTATTTAAAAACTATAAAATTATAGTTGTAACCATGTTTTGGTGATTAAATGTTAGGTGTATATATTTACATTGCTTGAAAAATAGACTAAAACAAGTGTATATATAGTGCTCCAATGGAGGTAGATATAGTCCTCCAATAGGACGAAGCACATGAGGCATAATGTTATATTATTTAAGAATACATGAACGTATCAAGCATTTCATTCCAAATATGTATGCCGAAACTAGGGATTCCAGCTTTAAAGAAATGTCTATTATTTTGGCCAATAATCAGATTAGAATTTAAAGAGTTGAAGGGTATGTGTGCAGTTTTATTGCTTACTGTCGCTTGAGTGTAAGCTTGCGGATACGGATGAGGTACTGCGTGATCTTGGTGAAGCGTTGTTTACATTTGTGTCTGATGAAGCGGGGCCAATAGATCAAGTTCAGATCAATCTGTTCCAGAGCCTTCTCATAGTTCTTACTAAGTTTCACCTAAAAGGGAAAAAAGCTATATACAAATGCAAGGCAGAAAAATTTCTCTAAATGTAATTCATTTTATAGTCACTGACCTTCTCCCACATTCTGGCAGGAAAGGCGGCCCTTTCAATAACCTTCATATATAGGTAACATTGACCTAAGAAAAAAGAAGGTAGGTAAGATACATTTAACCTTTTCTATGGTGACAGCAGCAAGTTCTTTAAAAACACCTATTTGTTAAGCACCACCATGCTTCACTCTAGTGATGGTTTTAGCCAGGTTACAAGTGGCATCTTGTTTTGGCCAAATAGCACATGGCATTCAGGCTTAAGAGTTCGATTTTGGTCTTATGTTCTCAAGTGACCTTCAGGACTCACTTCGGCTGTTGAGATGGTCTTTTTGGCAGAGTAATTAAGCTCTGTTATAATAATTATGTACATGAAGTGTTTACCTTTCTCCTCTCGAATGGTGGCATACTGGCTGTTAGCTAGTGGACAGGAAGACCTATTACAAAGTCCAGTAATATTGTATTCATTCCGGCAGAAATTCTGAACCTTTGTTCTGTGAAAAGATCAACCGAAAAAGTATAGTAAATTTCACCCCCAAAGATGATCTTGATAATTACTGCTGATACTAATCTGTTAAAGACAGAAGAAAATGAATAGGTAGAAAATTAACTTACTTGACTTTAAAGGAACAAAACGCTTTGTTCCCTATGATATCCCAAATAACCTAGAAATTAAACAAAGATTGACGTTAGTTAAAAACTTGTTTTAAAAACTCTTGCCTAAATCGAACTAGATTGGGAAGTTCGCCTGCTAGGTTAGGTTGGCTAGCTAAATATCCAACCAGCTTAATGCTTTATTGTTGTTGTAGTTATGATAAAGTTGAACGTCATTGTAATACTCAAAAAGTACATTTGTGGCCACAGATAAACAAAGCTGATGTCTGAGCTACTGGAAAGTAGATAGACAGCTAACTGTAGCTAGCTAAATGATGTTGGCTGTACAGCGACACAATCATATCTCAGATATTAGCCCCTATCCCCTCACTTACGTCGTCGTGCTGCATTATTAATTCCTCAAACACGTGTTTTGCTGAATATTCCTTTTGTTTTCAAAATCAATTTTAACCTTCGAATACTAGAACATAAACGATAATATAGAATTGGGTTTTCTACTAGTACAGCCACATGGAACCTGAGGAAGAAGACATTTTTGTTTGCATCAAACGCGTTACGTTACGTATACAACGTCATCGGAAACGCATCGATCGGAGGCGTTCCTAAACGTTTTTTGTTCTTGCCCAGAATACCTAGGCCAGTGGTTCTCAACCCATTCCTCAGGGAACACCAGACATTCCACATTTTAGCTGCAGCCCTGAACAAGCACATCAGATAAACTAATCCAGGACTTGAGGATTATGTGTGCTATCTAAAGGGTAGTTCGAATACCCGGACTGGCTGAGGTTCCCTGAGCAAGGGGTTGAGAACCACTGACCTAGGCAGAATCTCAATTTGCATACATGCATACTATATAGTATGCCAGGTTACTTTGCGCGAAGATTAGTATGTCACAAACCACAGTACACTGAAAATATTATTCCAAAAGTTCGCGGATGCATTTTATCCCAGACGATTCTCTCGTCTTCACACTTGACGAAACGTCAGTTGTCACCTATTTCGATAGTTATTGCATCAATGTCTTTCACGTATGAAAGAAAAACTAACTTTGTTTTGCCATGAAATTAGACCGCTTTGGCCGGTTCGTCTTCAGTCTCGTTAACATGGGCTCAATACTTTTCCAAGTCGTACGATATTAGTATTTCTGTCTTGAAAGCTATTAAAACGGCTAGTGGCAAAAGACATACACAAATGATAGTTCTGGTAGAGGTCAACTTCATAAGAAACGTCAATCAGTTTAACGCAATGCATAATGATGTCTAGCTAATTATTCAGACTTGATGTTAAAAAAATATCTAATGTTGAGACGCAATTGTATGACGAGTAGTAGGTCCCAATCGCTCCTAATACTGACATTTTAGCTGATTATATTCTAACAGTACGTACTTCAACATCACCCGCGAATTACGTACTTGCAAGTATGTAGTATGCCATTTGATATTCAGAACTAATTTTAATTGAGGAATCGATTGAGAACTAATTCTTATTTCAATAAAGATACATTGATAATGTATACTGTAAGAAAATCTTGTTTTCAAATCAACAGAAATAATACATATAACATGAAACAGGTAGTTTGTGATTTTTTTTTATATTTTAAAGTTTAAATATAAAGATTTGCTTATTTTTGAAAGTGTACTTGAAACACTTCCCGCATGTTTATGCATTTTTATTACTGCGACCTTAGACATCAAAGTGCAGTATTAACCACAACACTGAGAAATTAGAAACACGAATCTTAGATATGCAAGCGCTTATCACTAATATTTACAAGAATTTAACTTTTCACTTTGTTGCATTATTAATCCTTGGTTCGTGATCAGACGGCTGAGGTGCATTGCGTAACAATGAGGTCACACCTATCACAGACAAGCTGTGACACTCCCGATCATCACATTTATGAACCGAAGGATCAATGAATGATCGGTGTCGGTTTAGCTCTTGAGTAAATCAGATAGTCTTTTAAAAACGGTATTAGAAAAACCTCAAAGTTTTCTTGCATAATCACCATAAGCAACAAATACAGAATATATAATCTGAAAATGTAAAAATGAAATATATAATATATTAGTGAATGTCCAATAAAATCAAAACGTTAGGATTTCATGTAATAATATATGTACAGGTGGTGCATTCTGGGACAGCCCTATTGGATAATGAATCTGTCCCTCAAATCGGTAGATTGCCCCTCCTTTATAGGCGTGTCTCTGGAGCTGAAGTCCTTGCATCGTGCTCTTTTAGGCCTCCTGCAGATGAGGAAAACATATTTTAAACAACAATGATCCTAGTACAAATACATCCAATAATTAATCAAACAGTATAAATCATAGCAAAAAATAAGATTAGCACTGCCCACCCTAGATAAATGCAGACATGGTCCTACATGCTCAACCCGCTACAGTTGCTAGTCCTGTATACTTTCAGCAAGTGTCCTTATCCTACACGCAGAGGCTCTGTAAGTATTTCCAGATATGCTTCTTTTTGCTGTTTCACACAAGTCTTATGAATTTTTCATAATACACATGTACAGTGGATACCAAAAGTATACACACCCTTATTGGAAATTTATCTTTTATTGACGTAAAGTCTGAATTCAAGATAGATCATATCAGACCTTTTTCACATTTAATAAGATATTGTAATATTTAAGTGAGAAACAAATACATAACTCATCAAAAATAAATAAAAATCAAAAACTTCTTTGGTTGCATATTTGTGCAAACCCCACAACTAACAATTAATGGCTGCACCCTTTGCTTTAGCTACAGCAGTAAATCTGTTTGGACAGGTCTCTATCAACCTAGTACCACTCCTGTATTTTGCAATTGTATCCTATCTTCATAGGGAGCAGAGTTAAAGCTTTGTCAAATTGCAAGAGGATATCCTCAATTCCTCTTTAGGTCAGTCCACATAATGTCTAGGATTTAAAGGATTTGACTGGGCCATTCCAGAATATTGATCTTTCTTTTAGCAAGCCATTCCTTGGTTGATATGGCAGTGTGCTTCAGATAGTTGTTGTGCTGAAATAGTACGGAGAGTAGGGTTGATATTTGGAGCTATTCATTGTTCTCTCAGTCCTGATCAAAGCCCCTGTCTTCACTGAATAAATGCAGCTCCATAGTATGATGGCGCTTACACCATGCTTGACAGTAGAAACTATGTTATTTAGCTGTGTTGGCTTTGTGTCAAACATACACTACAGTTCAAAAAGTTGGTGGTCATTTAGAACTGTCCTTGTTTTTGATAGAAAGGCAATTTTATTTCCATTAAAATAACATCAAATTGATCAGAAATACAGTGTAGACATTGTTAGTGTTGTTAATGACTATTGTAGCTGGAAACAGCATTTTGTATATGTAATGTCTACTTAGGCGTACAAAGGCCCATTTTCAGCAACCATCAGTCCTATGTTCCAATGTAACGTTGTATTTGTTAATCCAAGTTTATAATTTTAAAGGCTAAATTATAATTAGAAAACCCTTTTGCAATTATGTTAGCGCAGCTGAAGACTGTTGTGTTGATTAAAGAAGCAATAAAACTAACAATCTTTAGACCAGTTGAGTATCTGGAGCATCAGCAATTGTGGGTGCTATTCCTGGCTCGAAATGGACAAAAACAAAGAACTTTGTTCTGAAACTCATCAGTCTTATAATGTCAGTTTACTATGTCTAGGATTATAAAAAAATGTCTTTAGCACAATTCAGCACAAACAGTTTATTAAAGATTCACTTGCAAGGAGAGTCTGGTTCCCCATCACCCAGATGACAGGGAAGCATCTCTGCCAATTCCAAAGTTACATACATTCTTATACACTCAGGTTATTTGCATATCCATTTGGTATAACTCAGTCTAGGGGTGTGTCAAAACAATGTTCTCCACCTATCCTCTGTCTATCCAGGTGCCCCAATAGCCCCCACTCAGGGAAGAAGTATCACCCCCCAATGGCCAAATTCCTATGGATCAATGAACAGTGAGGTGATAAGGAGAACAGATGGGCACAGTGTATACAGGATTTAGCATATAGATAGGTCCCCAAAAAATTATGTTTCCACCTCCATGCTTCACGGTTGGGATGGTGTTCTTGGGGTTGTACTCATCCTTCTTCTTCCTCCAAACACGGCGAGTGGAGTTTAGACCGAAAAGCTCTATTTTGTCTCATCAGACCACATGACCTTCTCCCATTCCTCCTCTGGATCATCCAGATGGTCATTGGCAAACTTCAGATGGGACTGGACATGCGCTGGCTTGAGCTGGGGGACTTTGCGTGCGCTGCAGGATTTTAATCCATGACGGCGTAGTGTGTTACTAATGGTTTTCTTTGAGACTGTGGTCCCAGCTCTCTTCAGGTCATTGACCAGGTCCTGCCGTGTAGTTCTGGGCTGATCCCTCACCTTCCTCATGATCATTGATGCCTCACGAGGTGAGATCTTGCATGCCCCAGACCGAGGGTGATTGACCGTCATCTTGAACTTCTTCCATTTTCTAATAATTGCACCAACAGCTGCTTGCCTACTGTCCTGTAGCCCATCCCAGCATTGTGCAGGTCTCCAATTTTATCCCTGATGTCCTTACACAGCTCTCTAGTCTTGGCCATTGTGGAGAGGTTGGAGTCTGTTTGATTGAATGTGTGGACAGGTGTCTTTTCTACAGGTAACAAGTTCAACAGGTGCAGGTAATACAGGTAATGAGTGGAGAACAGGAGGGCTTCTTAAAAAAAAACTAACAGGTCTGTGAGAGCCTTATACTTATGTCATGCAATAAAATGCAAATTAATTACTCAAAAATCATACAATGTTATTTTCTGGCAAAATTGGCAGTGTCTCAAATACTTATTCTCCCCACTGTAGTACCTGTAAAACACCAGTCCCATTGTCAACAGTGAAGAGGCCACTCCGGAACGGTGGCCTTATAATTTCTTTCTACAACAATACAATGACCCAAAGCGCCACTCCAAACTATGCTTGAACTACTCAAAAAATGAATGGAACACTTTGGGTCTTGATCAACAAAATATATTACATATCCAAATCTTTACTGTACATTGTGTAATTCATTGTCAAATAAATGATGTAACAGCAGTCAATGGAGACCAAAATCCCCAACCGATTGGATTTAAACTCACCTCAAAAATCTAAATTAACAATTGAAATGGCAGACTGATCCAACTCGTGTGAATTATATCACAGCAACTCATAGTGACGCAGTAGTGTGTATGGCCCCTACGTTCCTGTAGGCACACTCGACTATGTCTGGGCATGCTCCTGATGAGCATAACGTTCACCACAGAGCGTAACGTTCACCACAGAGCACAATAGGATGCTGGCTCACAAGTTCGGACAAACCTACCCATGGGGGCTTTCTTTATTTTTATTATTTTCAACATTGTATAATAATAGGAAGACATCAAATGTATGAAATAGCACATTTGAAATCATGTAGTAACCAAAATATTTTAAAGAAATCAACATTTATTTTCATGTTAGACTTTGTTAATAGCCAGCCTTTGCATTGATTAAAGCTTTGCAAATTCTTTTAAATTCTCTCAACCAGCTTCATGGGTACTCATCTGGAATGCCTTTAAATTATCAGTTGTACAGAAGATTATCATTTTGTCTATAATGTAATAGTCCATAATATGTCAAGACCAGCTCAAATAAGCAAAGAGAAACGACGCTCCATCATTGCAAAGAAACCACTAGTGATTTTATCTTCAATATGGAAGATTCATCTTCTCCCAGTCTCAGGTCTTGCAGATTTTCCTTCATGCTAGGATGGTGTTCTCAGGATTATATGTGGAGTTAGGCCAAACATAGCGCTCAGTATTGAGGCCAATTTGTGCTTCTAACTCAGTCTTCACACCCTTGGTCTCAGACTTCAGGAAGACTTCTTACAAGCTTCTTGGTGGCCTCCCTCACTGGTTCCCTTTTGGAGCAGATACTCAGTTTGGAGAACAGCCTCATTCTCCATACAACTCTGGAAAAAATTAATACCCCACTGCTTTCTCTTTCCTTTCCAAAGAAGTTGAAAAGGAACATTTTGAGTGAAGAACAGAAGGGTTCAATTTAAGAGACCACTGCAAAGTGAACCCTTCTGTTCCTCACATCAAACTTTCCTTTTAAACTTTTTTGGAAAGAAAAAGGTGCAGTTGTCTCTTCAGTTTTTCCAGAGCTGTAAATTAACAGTTGTTTTTTATTAACCAAAGAACCTCCCAGAGACAGGTTTATTCAACCTGAAATCACATGGATTTCATTCAACTAATTATGTGACTTCTAAAGACAGCTCATCGCACCACAGCTCATTCGGTTGTCACAGCAAAGAGGGTGAATACATATTCAATGAATTATTTGCAGTTTTATGTTTGTTATTAATTTCAATTTGCACATTTTATTTTTCACCTCGATTGTATGGATACATCTTGTATTGATCAGTTGAAAAGGTCCAGTCCAGTTGTTTGAGGACTTTGGTATGAATATAGGAAACATTCTTATAATTTGAATAACATCATATTAAATACACATTGTTTTAATATCCAGGATAGTTTTTAATTATGAAATGTTCTTACAGAATTCTGTAACATTAAAGTGTTTGTGCCAGATGACAAACTGTAACCACCTTCCTTATTCAAAAAGAATGCATATATGAACTCAACATACATTGATTTTTTTTAAGACAGCATTTTACTATATTGTTGTATAAACATATACAAACGACAGGATAAAACGCAGCACTACTGTCCCTTATCTATTATCTACATTTATTACATATCAACTCAAATGTCAGATTTGATATACAACCACTATGAATGAAAATGTATGCGCAAGCTCCAATTTTACATGCACACACCTCTCAGTCAAATAAGGCAAGCTCTTTGAGGAAACATACAAATTAGCCAGTTTTTTGTTGTTGTTGAAAAAGCAAAAACTCCTGTAGATTTATTTAGAAATGTTACTCATTAAATGCTGTACAACACTGGCACCAATAATTGGCACTGATTTAGCATTAACAGGTCACTGGTTTCTGTAATGCACAGTACAAAAACAACGAAATAAATGTCACAAATAACATACGCTTATAACCTTGAAAAGAACCAACTCACATGCAACTCACATCAACTTACATTTAGCAATATGCATGCAAACACAAGTCTGCTTTTCAAAAGTGGAACTAACATACAGGACAACAGTAACGTAAAATGCCAAATCTCGATGGCTCCCAAAACCATTGGCAGCATATCAGGATTTCCAAACCTTGGAGATCATGAAGGGACCATCAAGGATCTTTTGTTTTAATCAATGTATCTCTATGTGCACATGGTTTGAAGATCTGTTGTCTACCTTCAAGATGTCTTATGAATAATACTACATTGAGGTTTGTCTTTGTGCGTGACTGCAGTAGCGTTTAGGAAACCAGAAACAGAGCCAGCTAAACTGCTCATAGAAAAGAAACATGGGCAACAGGCAACAAATTAAACAAAATATTAACGACACCATACATCTTCCTAAATCAATTTTTCAATATTGAGATGCAAGTGATGGACATTACTATTTGACAGTATCATAATCAAACTTTGTTGATGATAGAGACCCAAGCCACATATGACCCCAAAGCAATTGGCAACTGCAGTACTGTGGAACAAATGTTTCATGAGGTGACACTACAGAACTTTAGCTGTTACTTGAAGGTATTTTTATACATACATACATACTTCTTTACCATTAACTTGTATCTACAGCCTTCCCTCTTTTGAAGGTTACAAATATTTGGACACATTCACATAAACAGTAGGTGTACTAGAAAAGTGAAACATTTAGTATTTGGTCCCATATTCCTAGCATACACTAATCAGGCATTTCATTCCACAAACGTTTGGATGCATTTGCAGGTTGTTTTTGTTGTATTTTAAAATACATTGTGCCAATACAAATGAATAGTAAAGGTTGTATTGTTTCCTTTTGGAGTCACTTTTATTGTAAATAGTAATTTCATACATTTCCAAACACTTCTATAATAATGCTGATGCTACAATATTATTATTAATACTATTATCATGTATTAATTTTGAATAAGGAAGAGCGAGAAAGTTAAAGGCACAAGGATGGCAAGTTTGATTCCCACAGGGAACCAGTATGAAATTAGTGTGAAAATGTATGCCCTCATTAATTACTTGCGATGGATAAGAGCATTTTCTAAATGATTATTCATACGTAATATGCAAGGTTCATAACCACAAAAGGTTAAGGGTTTAATAAGTATGCCTTTGTAACTTTCTAGCTAATTATTATTCATAATCTTTATAGCATGCACATTAACAAAGAAGTGTTCAGAAAAATTCTATACTTATTACAATCAGGATTACTCTCAAATGACACAATACATGGTTTACCTTTCACGTAATCTAAAACATATTCACATTCTGTACTGTCAACTGATATACAGCAGTTCATCTCAAATCTGAAATGCTAGTGTCAAGTTTTAGATATACTGACTTTTACATTATGTAAATCTAAAAAACATTATGAAATATAATGGCGCTTTGCACAACCAAATTAGCCAAATTCTTAATGTAAATTTACTTGAATACAATTTTAATTTCAGAGTAGAGGTCTAGAGGTCCGATTTAAGAGGATATGTAATTGTGACTTACATTAAACACTGATTCAATGATGAAAGAAAGAAGTGCTTGAATACTTTTGGTCTCAAACTAGGCTAACGTGAGAGAACATTTCACAACGGCAGTTCACACAAACACAGAAGGCAACGAATAAAATGGAACTACTGCAGTTCTTGTAATATTTGCCTTTTTAAACCGATTACTACAGAGTTACAGCTGCTGAACTGATGCATGCTCAATTCTGAGGATGTTATAGCCCCGGGTTAACAAAGGCAACAAAATAAACATGTTACGAGAACCTCACAATAACACATTTACAGCATCATAAACCAAAGTAAAAACACACAAAATCTAACCTTTTCCGCTTAACAAAATGTTTTGCTTCTGATGCCTGGCCCAACTGAATGGAGTGTAAATGATCAGACATGCTGAATTCTGTCAAAGTCTCCTTTCTTTTAGAAACAAAGTGGACGGAAAGCGTTCGCACTGGAAGCCAGGACACAGGAAACGACAAGTTCCACCTTTGCAGCCTATTAAGGAATTGTCCATTTTGAATGGAAATCGACGTCTTAAAGAAATCGTCACATTTGCCAACGTCTGTGAAATCAACAATTTTCTTGATGCCTAGGATGTTTTTACTAGATCGTAGACGTAGATGTGAAAGTCGTCATCAAACTTGATGAAATACACAGAGGGTTTGGCCTCAACCTGATGAATAACCATGCCAGTCCGTTTACCGCCATCTTCTTTGGCATATTCCACTTGTTTGCCAACAAGGCTATCTACCACTTCTCCAGGCTCTCTCTCGGCGGGGGGTGAGTCATCTGTAAAGCACCGAATGTTAACAGCTTTAGTAAAACAGCTGGTTCACTCCATCTACAGTTTGAAAGGAAATAAACACTCAGAAAAATTTCATATATTTGGAATATTTCACCCCTACTTTTGCAGTCACATAGAATGGCTACATTTATGGTAATCAAAACAGTGCACCCAAATGGGTGCAAACTTCCAGCACTGCACAAAAAGCAGAAACGTACTTGCGTCTTAGTCAAACAAATGCGCTAACACGTCAAGACAAAATTAAAACATCTCTCAGTGGCTCTTAAACGAAAGATGGCTGACACAAATTTAAAGGGCACAAAAAAGGTCCCAAGCATTTCTAAGTGAATCATACCACTGTCGAAGGATAATCTAAAGAATTAAAAAATGTAGGACTTTAGGACAGATAATCCCACCAAGTTCAGACACTCGAAATAAGGGGAGCTACTGTAAGAATAACCAAGGTAAAACCAGGAGACCATGACAGTTTCCATTTTTTTTAAGGATGCAGCATTTTTTTCATCACCTGCCACAATTAATGTCTGGGTCAACTGTCAGAAACAATCAAAACTGGCCTTTGCTCTAAAAACAATGGCAAGACCATTCGGGGTGGAAAACAAGACTAGTAGGAACATGTCTCTGACTCTCCTGAACACAAGCCAAAGGTTTGTCCTGAATTTTACACTTGCGTGGTGGGGGCAATATGGTTCAGGGATGCTTTGCGGGGTCAACAAAAATTATCCATGTCGTACTAGAAATTGTGGTGCCTGGACTAGAATTTAACCAATGCTGAACTGAAAAATAGATCTTGCGATAGCACTCAAGAAGATCTGCAAGATCTGTTCTTAATTCTGCATAATTGTTTAGGGTGAGAGACTTGAAATGAGTTGTGCTTGCTAGAAAACCATTCAAAATCTCACAGGTGAGGCACGTCTGTGGGGAACAGTGAGCAAAACGTATTCCAGTCAATGCCAGACACTAATAGACAGTTACAATAAATGTCTACAGGAAGTTGTCTGGGAAAGAGGGAAAAATTACAAAATAAAATTGGTATACTTTTGCAGGAAACTGTCTCTAACCAGATTAGAAAGAGTGGGAAGCCTCGATGCACCACTGAGCAAGAGGACAAATACATTAGAGGGTCTAGTTTGAGATACAGAAGCCTCACAGGCTTCATTAAATAGTACCTATAAATCACCAGTCTCAAAATCAACAGCAAAAATATGTCAACAGGATCCTGGCCTTCTAGGCAGAGTTGCAAAGAATGTCATCTCAGACTGGCCAACAAAAATAAAAGATTAAGAACTGACACTGGACATAGGAATATTGGAGGAAAAAAAATGCCAATGATATGGTCTGGGGGCTTTGGTGGTGAAGTGGGAGGTTTGTGCAGGGTAAAAGGGATCTTGATATTGAAGATTGATTACCTCCTACAACAGGACAATGACCCAAAGCACAGCTCCAAACTATGCAAAAACTATTTAGAGAAGAACCGGTCAGCTGGTATTCTGTCTATAATGGAGTGGCCAGCACAGTCTCCATATCTCAACCGTATGAAGCTGTTGTGGGAGCAACTTGACTGTATGGTATGTAAGATGTGCCCATCAAGCCGCATAAAGGCAATTCAACTTGTGGGAGGTGCTTCAGGAAGCATGAAGTGAAATCTCTTCAGATTACAAATAGCATGCTAAAGGTCTGCAAGGATGTAATTGCTGCAAATAGAGGATTCTTTGACGAAAGCCACATTTGAAGGACCAACCACTATTTCTAACCATGTCAATGTCAATATTTGCTATTCAAACCCATTTCTAAGTGACCCCAAACTTTTCAACGGTAGGGTTTTCCCACAGAACTGCATATAGCTAATGACCATGTAAAAATATTGGAAAAAAAACAAACTATTAATCCAGATTTGCCGTTTATATGGCCATGAACACATGAAAAATGACGTATGGAGTCTCACTTGAATCAGGCATTATCCGGAGGTCCCCCTCTTTGTAGTCATCCAACAGCTGGTACATGTACAAAACAGGGTCCTTCTCGTAAGTGATGTAGAACCATGTGTTCATAACAGGAGCCCGTGCAAGCACCATGCCCCTCCACTCCTCTTTTGGTCCTTCATCCTGCTCAAACATGTGCTCCACTGCCTTGCCAATCATTGTTTCTGCTAGCTGGGCATCGCTGACACGAGCCGGAGCTGCAAGAGAGAAACCGCGTTGAAATAGATCAAAATCTCGAATCCCTGATAAACAGCTGCGGACTGTTGAGCATCCATGTACGTACAAACCAATTAAGAAACACACTGCTCAGATAACCAACTATAGCCCTACCGTGTTTAATCATGTACATTTTGCATAAAACATTCCTTCAGTTTCTCAGTAAACTGCAATGCGGAATTAGGTCTAAAAAATCTACACAGTTCTAGCATTCTTATAATAATTTGTTTTAATATGATTTTAATGGCTGAGAAAGGCCCACAACACCTACCAACTCGGTCTGGTAGAACCTCCAGGCCTTGCACTCTCTGATCTTTGTGAAGCTCAAGTCCGTAGATGCAGTCAAATCCATCATACTTGATCAGGTAGAGAGAAGGGTTGACTGGAACTTGGTCTAGAACAGTTCCTTTCCACTGAGAAACCTTTGTACCCTCCTTCCACTGGTGGGTTATCCTGCAACCCACTATATTTCGCCGGGGTTGGGCAATCGTCTTGCTTGGACCGACATTATTCTTCTGCTTCCTACAGGCATCCCAGTTCCAAACGTAAAAGACGGCAGTATGGTGAGCAACGCAGCATGTAAATGAATGTCAATCAATATCAATCTAGTCACATCTGTCTGTTCGTAAGCTAACCTCCCTTGAATACACAATGACAGAACTTACTTATGGGAATTTTTCTTCTTCATCATATTTGCAGATATCCCAGTGTTCCCTAAAACGACACAAGTATGTGCTTGAAATCTCTCCAATCTTTTACTTGTATTTATTAAAAAGACAAATATTTTGTAGTGTAACAAAAACCTAACAAACGATATGACATGTTTTAGCAGCATTCATGTACACAAGGCAGACAAAAGTGTGGCTCACCGCCATTAGCTCGGGGGCGCTGGCCTGGCGTCTTCCCAAATGGGGTCTTCATTGATATACATATAGGTGAGCAGCCAGGCCGCCAGACTAAGATGACAATATCTCTACTAGGGAATCAGGAGGGAGGACCAGCATGCAGGAGGGGGCACCAGGTGGGAGGATCACTCCCCTCCAGTGCAGAGACACTGACAGTGGAACTTCAGACTGTTGAAAAATGAGCACATATTAAACATCGAACACAGACGAGGCACATTTCTATAATGTCAATACTATCCAGTAGTTAATTCTCTACATGGACTTAACTGGTGGGATATGCACCCAATCAATCACGCTGACTCATGCGTGCTATTAAATCGGTTCTTCAGCAATTCTAGCAATATCTGGCTAAACACAATGGCAGAACAGTGAGTCATAAATTACACCACTTATGCTCAGAGTCATAACTACAATTGACCTCGCATTCCACCGTTAACTCTCCATTTGTAAACACCATTATTAACTTTTTATTGGGTGTGCGACAGCTCTTACCTTTTACAAGTAGTATAAAATAATGTAGTAGAATACTGAATATGCACAGTATTCTTGTTCTGCCAAAACAATCATCAAGGTAATACAAATTACTTTTTCGTAGACTGATTAGCACCGCCCCCTTCAGACGTTTTCCAAAACGTTATTAGCCTCGCTACAGGTAATAATGTAACGTGTCTGTGTCATTGCATCGAAATTACTGTATACTTTAATTTCAAATAAATGGCAAGTACGTATAGTTTAGTAGAACTACCTAAGATCTTCTGGAGTGATCGAACAGTCTACATGATTGGTATTTTGTTTACATTGAAATAAGTCAAATGGAGGACATGTTTTGCTTGCTGTTACATATGTAAACACATGTAAATCCTAAAGCAACGATTCGCATAGGTGTATTGACTGGATTCTAATGGTATTTCAATGTCAGCCATGTTGCACCAGTAGCTATACAAACCCTGCATCAGTAGAAAAACGGCGCAAGCGAACAAAGGAGGGGAAGATATGGGTCTCTCTGACATGTATTTGAAATGCACACAACAAACCAGTCCAACCCAAATATTGTACATGCACACTCATACCTCCCAATTAGGATGTGGACGTCTAAGTCCATGCATTAAATAACCAATCGAGTGATTCGTTTAAGCGTTGCTTACCCGATGAATTGTACATATAAATTGATCCTCTCGCTTGGTCGCTTTTCCTCTAGCTGCGTTTGCAAACAACCCAAACGCTATGACCGAGTCCCGCCTATCCTCCTTTCTACCAAATAGTGATCTGGATGTGTGGATTCGGTAGGCCGGACGCGGGAAGCTTGGTCTTCCTGCCAAATAGTGTTCTGTGACCTCTAACTGCGCATGCGCGAAAACATGTCTTTGAAAACATCTGTATTTCTGTTTTAGGCAACTTGTGATGCTATTACCTGCAACCGTTTGTGCTACATATGAAATATGAATACAGGTAAATGTATACAATGTTTAAAGGAAGCAAAAAGTGTACTTGTATTTTAATATGATTTTTTTGATTGATTTCAGGTGTATTCATCCTATTTCACACATGTACAATTGTGCAGTAGTAATCTCCAGTGAATTGGAAATGTGTTTTCTATACATCAGCTCTCTCTGTGACACCCTTGTACGGTGATGTTACGGACAGGAGCAGACATTGTTCTTATTTTACAAATTAGGGTTAAGTGAACGGCTCAGAGGCAAATCACATTATTTACCTAAAAATCAAACTAACAACCTTTTGGTTTCTGGCAAACACTCTATTTGTTAAGTTAGTACTATAGGAGTAAGCCTATATCTACCATGTCACCACACACACGTTTATCTAAATAGGGACCCCAAAATGGAACCATAACCCTCCTACATTTTTTCTATTATTACTACTTACTTTTTATGTCTAAACTAAATAACCTAACATTTGTCAATAGACTTAACCTAGCCTTAATGCCTAACCTGTAATGCTTAACCCTGAACCAAACTGTTACTTTTGCTCTAAACATACTCTAAACTTTACTCTAAATACTTAAGCTAAAAGAAAATCAAATTGGGGTCAGGAAAACAGCTCCTTATTAGTGAAATAATTCAGATTAAATCAACAATTTATGATTTTTTTGTTATTTAGTTAAATCAGAAACACAAATATGATAGAATGTAATCTACAATCAACCTAAACATAACACATCAGACTGACTGATGCAAGGCTTTGGGATTCAGTTCTAGTTGGGGTAATCTTACACCTGCCTGTCCTATCCCTTGAGTTTCTTGCATTAGACTACACCCTCAGAATGGAAGCGCTGCAAAGGTGTTCTTTCTCTGTGGGAGAACACTTTAAATGATCCTTTTTGGAACCATAATATATTCAGAACTCTTTGTGTGATCGCTGAAATGTGTTTTTAACCTAAATGACAATACAAATTTGACCTCTGATGCAAACTTTCATCCCTTCTCACCATGTTAAAACTTTTTAGGGAGGTAAAGAGCAGAAATAGAGCTGTCATAGAAGTAATCAAGTAAAACAGTATTTGTGTGAATTGTGGTAGTTTTGTTTGTTTCAACTGACCCAGAAAAGCACAGCCATTTCTGGATCTGTAGTAACAGTAGGCCTACTTCTAGGTCACAGGAAGGCAGTACCCCACTTATCCATCTGCTACACAAACCAGAATGTTGGTGGCTGAGGGAGGCATTGCTACTGCTCCATCAGGTGCCTAGCTTTGTGCACACCTACTGTAGCCAGGGAAACGCATATTGCATCAACATGCTACTGCATGTTACATTTTGTGTAAACACTGAAAACCATGTTCTGTATCACAATATAAATAATAACTTAGCAAGTCCATCTATGGTGAGATAATTGCAGATGTCCGCCACAAAGTACATGGCTTGAGGTATACCGTGTGTATCTCGCCTCACCGCCTCGTCCTCGCTCATGTTGTCTCTAGCTGAATGGTCTCTTCTGGTAGATCTCGTCAGTGGATTGATTTTACGTTGTGTTTGTCATCCTTCATGAACACCTCTGCTGGGTTTGGCACCCCCTTCCAGGTTTTGGAACAGTGCCCACAACTTCCTGGTTCTTCTTTTTGTCCTCTCTCTGTTTTCAAGCTTCCTTTCTAAGGTGGTCGTGGGAGCCCTGGCTCCAGTAGGATCTGAGTCCTGGCTTATTTGTGCAGTTGTCTGACAGTAGTGGAGTCATGCCAGGAGGTGGCAGTGCACACTGCTCTACTCTCATGTTTATTTTCTGGGGTCAGAGTGTAGGGGGTAGAGTTGCCTGACTTTCCCTATTTCGTTTTTGAGTGACAGTGCAGATGGCTTCCTGGTGACCCAACACACTCCACCGTCATTGGTCTACTCTAGGTGTCCCCATCGTGCCTCAGGGTGCTGGCAGTGTTCTCTAGCTGTTTGTAAAGGGGCCTTCATTTGTTTGCTGGGTTACATGTTGCAACTTTGTTACCACCGCTATATGTTCAACTGCAGCTCATTGGGGGGTTTTGTTGGTAATGCACAGCGCACACTGCTTTCTTTAGAGCTTTTGGCAATTTGTATATCTTTTAACAGTTCTAATGTTCCCTGTTAGGCCAGAGTGTCTGGTAAGTGTTCTCTGTAACGGGTTGTTCCCAGCAACCCATGTATTCATGGATTTACCGCTCTTCACTTTCGTGTTTGGCAAATCATACGCCACCTTTCTCGTAGTTTAACACTGAATAGAATAGAGCTGCTGTGTGTGCAGTGATAATGACACGCTCGTTGTGGATTTAAGCTATCACCACCTCTTGTCATGCATGATGTCCCCCCCCCCCAAGATTAACCAAGACATAGATCTCCTCTTGAGTGGGCCCCTCCTCCTCTTTGGTATGGAGCATCTCCCCTCTGTTTTTGTGCAGGTCTGGGAGAGATTTGGCATGTTCCAAAAAAATCTCTTCCTGGCAATAAAATGTTCACTGTGTTCATCTTTTATGGGAAAGGCAAGCAGTCCTCTGCGGGTGGACATGTTCAACCGCCAGTTACTTTGGTAACAGTTACACATAGCCACCAATAGCTTGCTGCTGGGGCAAGGGCATTCTTGCGTTTCAAAGCTCTGTTGCAGATGTTTTGAGTTTCAGAGTTTTGGGGTGGGGACTTCCTTCTTCCATCATTACTGTTGTCCTGCAGCCATCTCGGCTTGCTGAGCAAGAATTATTTAAACATCTGATCTTGCTTGACAGACTTATTGTGGCCCTTTCAAGCATTTTAAGGTTGAATGAGGCATGATGGTTTTATCTTGTTGTTTTTGGTCAATCCTTTCTGCACATTTTTGCAGTCGCTAACTCAAAGGTTGTGCTTCCCACTAACCGGCGTGAGTGCTTATGGTACGGTGGACTTGTCGGGTCTGTAATATCCTGGGCTCTCTTTATAGACTTGCCTCTGAATGCTATTTTGGCGGCCATTTGGTCCTCTCCACTCATCTTTGTGCCGTTTTACTGCTTTAATAATATAACTTATATAAGTGTCTTTAGTAGGGATGAGACTGAGTCTGTGTCGTTCACTTTAATCGGCAGGTCAACTCCACATTAGTGGAGCTCTGTGGGAGAAATCCCTGCCTCTAGCGGTTTGGAATTTCCTAGGTACAGTAAGGAGGACTGCATCTTGTGATCTCAGCAAACAGTTGTGGTCAGCTGCATGCACTTGTAAAGAACATGTGTGTCATGGCAGTATGAGTTTTTAATCATTACTACAGCTCCTATTTTTCTGTGATGGAATCATTGGAGCACATACTTCTTTGTCTCAAAAAAGTCATGAAATCTGGTTCTTATTATGGGTTTTCTGAAAATATAACCAAATCTACAAAAATATACTTGTTGCAGTTCAGCTAAATTTGTTGGCTTTCTGACATGGACTTGTTTCTTCAGCAAAGTCAGAACTTTGGAAAGGCCATTCTAAAACCTTAATTCTTGCCTTATGTAGCCATTCCTTTACCACCTTTCATGTGTGTTTGGGGTCATTGTCCTGTTGAAACACCCAACTGTGCCCAAGGCCCAACCTTCTGGCTGATGATTTTAGGTTTTCCTGAAGGATTTGAAGGTAATCCTCCTTCCACATTTTTCCATTCACTTTCTGTAAAGCACTTGTTCCACTGGCAGAAAAACTGCCTCAGAGCATTCTACAACCACCACCATGCTTGACGGTAGGTATGGTGTTTTTGGAGTTAAAGGCCTCACTTTCTCTCCTCCAAATATATTTCTGGTCATTGTGGCCAAATAACTAGATTTTTGTTTCATCTGACCACAGCACTTTCCTCCAGAAGGCATTTTCTTTGTCTATGTGATCAGCATCAAACTTCAGTCGAGCCTAATTGTGCTGGTCTGGAGCAAGGGCTTTCTTCTTGCACGGCAGCCTCTCAGTGTAGCGGCAGTGTAAAACACGCTCAACTGTGGACACGAACACCTGCGTTCCAGCAGCTTCTAATTCATCGCATACCTGCTTTTTTGTGATTCTTGGTCAAACACCTGACCAGCTTGACCAAGTTTTTCTCAGCAGCATTTCATAGCTTGCGTGGTCTTCCTGATCATGGATCAGTGGATTTTGGGAACTGTAGCTGCTTTGAAATGGCTCCAAGTGACTTTCCTGACTTCAAGTCAATGTTCAAGTCAATGATTTGCTTTTTCAGATCCAAGCTGCACTCCTTAGTTTTGCCTATAATCACGTTTGTGGTTGAGTAATCTTTTATGTAAATCTGTAATCAATCATGATCACTCATGAGAAGTTAAGAGAACCACATGAGAAGTTAAAGAACCACATTTCATGACTGTTTTGTGTGACAAAGAAGTATGTGCTCCAATGATTCCATCACAGAAAAATAAAAGTTTTAGAAATTATTGTAAAGTCATACTGCCATGACATACTTATTGTTTACAAGTGTATGTAAACTTTTGACCACAACTGTACATATAGGTATCTACAGCTGGACCAATTCAGAGAGGTAAGTATAAGCAAGTCCATGTTATGCTTTGTAGGTTAACAGTAAAACCTTAAACATAGCCTTAACAGGTAGCCAGTGTAAAGAGGATAATACTGGAGTAATGTGATCAGATTTGTTTGCACTTGTTAAGGATCGAGCATCCATGTTTTGAATTTATTGAAGTTTATTTATTGCCTTATCAAGGTAACCAATGAGAAAAACATCTAGTCTTATTATAACATTTTTATTACAGTTTTTTGTAACTGTCTAAAACAAAAGCTTTAAGGGTAGGTATTTTTAAAATTGATTCCGGAGGACATCGCCAAGAAGCAGCATATACAGTAAAAACAAAAGTGGTCCACGTTAACTAAACGCTGTATCTTTGATATGTCTAAGAACAGACCTCCTCACATACAAACATATATCTTTCTGATAAATAGGATCTAAATTAAGTAAGTATGTGTCCTCATAACCCAACATGGGTTTCCGATCTCTCTAAACAAAGGTAGTGATCAATAGTGTTCGTAAATAAGAACGTGTTCTCCATCAACTTATTTGGTGAAATACGGGTATGTTTCCTAGAAACTGATGAAATGGGCCAGAATGTGCATTTATCGATGGCTTTGACACTCTGATTGGTAAGAAAAGATTGTTGATAACATGATGATACCTCAAATAAAAATACACTTTTTCTGGATCTTTTGCAGAACAATAATTGTCCTAAGCGTTCCTTGTTGTTTATTCACAAAATATATAATACTTGACTTTCTTAGTGGTTCAGCCTTCTTTCCATCTCCTTGTTTTTTTTCAAACGTCCCTAAGCTTCTCCAAATATATTTGTCTTAAACAGCATATTTAAATTAGACCAAACTTTCAGCATGTCCCCTAAACATCTGGTTCTCTTCTAATCACATAAGGGTATTCTATATCCTAACCTTATATAGCTTGTTTTAGAGTTTTTGGATCCACACACTCTTTTGTTGGGTTGTCTGGGGCCCCTCATCAATTGATACCAGCGGTTTGCGATACAATACCAGCATCTGAATGCTGAACAAGCCCAAGAGTGAGTTTGATTTGCGATTTTCCCCGGCTATTTGGTGACCACCCCAGTCGCACCACAGTATTGGCGCATGTTGTACATGTTAATGGTGCCAAGTCAATTAAACAACACGCCTATCGTATCAACACTACCAAAAGAGCTGTGATGAAGGAGGAGCTAGCATATATGAGAAAACAACTTAGCTGTGTACAGTTGTAGTCCTTGGAGTTCTCCATGTTTGTTAATTCCTAAACCCCGATGATACGTATTGTTTCTGCACTGACTGTAGGAAGGTAAATTCTGTCACGTCATGAAACGGTGGGGGACACCCGCTCGTATCTAACCTGGGCATATATAAACCCCAGGGTATCTTACCTGCCTAAGGGTTAGACAAACCGGTAGTACACATGACAGAGGGTTTCAGCAGAAACATCACAATAAACAATTGTCAGAGCAAAAGTTTAGCCTCTCCAGCTTCAAGCAAACACCAATTTCTTTTCTTTATAGGAGCTCCTAATCATCCACAGGTGTGTATGTAGTCTGTATACCATAAGAACACTACCCATGCAAAAGTAATAAAAGAAAAACAGTTTAGAAATGATAAAGCAAGCTTATTCATCTCACATCCTAATGATGTAAGAGGTACACCCATGGTTCCTATATATGCATACTACAATTGAAGATAGACGGTGGGGGTGGTGGCATTCATTGTCTTTGCAACACACATATGTGAGGAAGCATTTTGTTGGTTGTCACAAATAGCACAGTCTCTATTAGCACACTGACCATTGGTTCAATGTGGTTTTGATGACCATCCCCTACCCTTAGAACACCACATTTGTCAAGCTGGTATGGGCATGGCCTGTGCTTAGGTAAGTCCTGTGGGAGCATATGGCTTACTTTGAGTTAGATAGAAAGGACCTATTGGCATTATCATGTTCAACCGAGAACCACTCCATGAACCAAAAATATATGACAACCATTTCAAAAAACCTAAATCGTCATGTAAATATGGTATTTGGCACTTTCCTTGCTGATATACCCAGCAACATCAGTCAGTTCCAATCACACTCAGTTCCAATCACTTTCACACCCTGATTCGATTCACCTGTCTTACCTCATGGCTCCACCCCCACCAGGTGTCTCCCATGTTCTCATTAGTCCTTGTGTATTTAATACTGGTGTTTCCTTGTTCCTGTTGCCAGTTCGTCTTGTGTGTTTTGTCAAGTCGACCTGCTCCCTTGTATTCCCGGTTTTGTTCTTGTCTGTTCCTAGTTTGATCGCCCGTGTACCGAACCCCGATCTAATATATTGTTTCATTAGACTTTTGGGTTGTTCTCGCTGAATACACAACCACCCTCTACGTCGATTAGTAACTACTATAGGTGATAACTTCTATAGTCCTATTGAAGGACGGCATATAACTATGACATCATGATTTCACAGGCACACCTGAAAGATTTTACATGATCCTGGATGGAAATACATCCAGATCAATTAGGTTTCCACCAGCAGGGGTCAGAAGCATTTGAACTTGAAAATATTACCATGAAAATAGTGATATACAGTGCTGCTTGAAAGTATGGGAACCCCTTGAGCAGTTTAGAGTTTTCTGTTGTTTTACCATGATTTTCCTATTTTATCATCACCAGTGTTCCATATACGAAATGTCGGGTTTATGTTTATCAATTGCATGTACTAGTTCAGAGGGAATTGTGTGAACAGCCAAAAAACAACATGGAATTAGTGTATGTGCAAAAGTAAGAGAAAACCCCCAGCTGTATTGGTAAAGTCCAGCTCCATCCATCAACTGTAAGACAAATTATTTTCAAATGGAAAATTCAACATGACCACAAATCTGCCTAGAAGTGGATGCCCATCAAGCCTGTCACCAAGAAGAAAGAATTCTGGTAAAAGCCAACCCACACATTACCTCTAAAGAGTTGCAGACCTCTCTTACAGCATCTGGGGTAAATGTACATGTGTCTACAATCAGACACATTTTTTATAGAAATGACATTTGTGGGAGGTTTGCAAGAAGGAAGCCTCTGCTCTCAAGAAAGAACAATGCTTCCCGTTTTAACTTTGCGAGAGAGCACTTAGAAAAACCAGAGTCCTCCAGGAAGTCCATTCTCTGAACAGATGAGTCAAAGAAAGAATGATTTGGTCACAATCAAAACCGCTTTGTTTGGAGAAAAGCCAACACTGCATACCAAGAAAAGAACCTCCTCCCAATAGTGAAGCATGGTGGTGGAAATGTGGAGGTCTGGGGCTGCTTTTCTGCTTCCGGACCTGGACGACTCCATACTATCTAGGGACACATGAATTCTCAAGCCTATCAACAAATTCTCGATCAGAATCTCTTGCCATCAGGAAGTTGAAGCTGGGTCGAAAATTGGTTCTGCAACAAGAAAACGACCCAAAGCATTCCAGCAAAACTACCAAGGAATGGCTTAAAAGAAAGAGGATTCGTACTCTGGATTGGCCTAGTTAAAGTCCAGACCTTAATCCAATAGAAATGTTGTGGCTAGACCTGAAGAGGGCGGTACATGCCAGATGTCCCTCCAACCTCTCTCAACTGGCTGAGTTCTGCTAGGAGGAGTGGGCAAAAATCCCCAACAGCAGATGCGAGAGACTGGTCAGTGGTTACAGCGACGTTTAGTTTGGAAGTAATGGCTGCAAAAGGAGGTGCCACAACCTACTAACTAAAATGGTTCACATGTCACATTTTCACACTTTTTGTGAGATAAACCACTTTTGTTGATTAAATAATAAAAATGCATAATTTGTCTTTGTTTGTGTCCATTATTTGGAAAGTCTAATTTACAAATTGGTGTTTGGATGTACATTTAATAAGGTTATTTTACATTTTTTTTATTTTTGTAAGTTTGGAGGGTTCACAAACTTTCTAGCAGCACTGTATATGTTTTTAATAGTGTAAAAATCTGTTGTCCTAGTGACTAACATTTCCTAGGTTTTCAATTTAAAACAAATAACAATCACAATAGTTCTAAATGACCCAATAAAGAAGAATTCTTCATACTGCCCATGGATCAATTAGGTTGGTCTAGTCGTGGATTTCGTACGTCACTACAACAAGAATAACGAGATAAAGTGAGAGTATGGGTGTTCCTATTTAAAAGGGAGATACCCTGCCTCTATTTGATCAATGACAATTGCAGTGGTTGCAACAATATTTATCAGATTCTGATCCCTTTCTATGCATCCGGTTGCCAATTGCCACGGGTCTGTTGTCTCAAGGCCCTGCTCTTTGTCCAATTGTACTACCATGCATTGAGTGGCATGTATCCACCTTGATTCACCCTGTACCTTCACTACTGATCTAGTGGTAATGACCTTAGTAAGGTCCACTTTGCTCTTCATGTCTCTGTAAGGTATTTCTTTATCATTTGTCCTAACAACACATCATGTCCACCCTTCCCCACGCTTCCTTGACCTCTCTGTCTGCTTCTGCTTTTGAGAGTTGCATACAGTAATAAGCATAGTATCACTCAAGACCTATACCTGCTTTGATGTTGATTATTTCGTCAATGCCAACATGTCCTAAAGAGAGGTGCGGTTGGTGCTACCCACCGAAAGTTGTATTTCCACAAACCTTTGTTGAGTTTAAATCCAGCAGACATCCATTCCTATACTTCCTTTTTTGGTGCATTGTTCTGCATGTCTTTGATGCAGCAGTGTCCAATGTATATCTTCTCCTGGGTCTGGGTGATAGTGGTGTTCACTTGGCTGCCGCCTTTGCAGCTCTATCCGCCAGATCATTGCCTTTGTTCTCTTCTGTGAGAATCTTTCCGTGTGTTTTTGTTTTCATGATTGCAACTTGAACAGGTAACTGGATAGCTCCCAGTAGAGCCATTACTTCTGGCCATATTTCACAGGATTCAGTCAACCATTTGTTCCAGCAAGCAGCTGTAAATTGTGCAGTTTATAGTCAAGAGAGTGTGCACAGCATGTGGACATTTAATGATTTGATCATGAACGTGGGGTGATTCCAGGACACTGCAATGTTGATTGCTTGCATAGCTCTCAGACAAGTACCCCAGCCTATGGCCATGTCATCCAATGTTTTAGGGTAGTAACCCAGACTTTTGGCAATCTCCATGGTCTTGTGTTAGAATTAACGTCATATAGCCAAATTTTTGCAAAAAGGGTGTATGCGTATCCTAAGTCAGGGATTCCCAGAGCAGGCACTGACGACAGTGCCATCTTGAGTTTGATGAATGCATCTTCTTATTGTTCTGTGTGCTGAACAGGGTATTTTGAGTCAGGCTCTGCTTTTAGGAGATTATATGGGGTTGTGTTATTTCAGCAAACGATTCCACCAAACATCTGTTGTAGTTAGAAAGGCCCATGAAAGAATGTACTTCTTTAATAGCAGTGGGTTCTTTTGCAGCTAGGATGGCTGTGGTGCCACTTTGAGTCATTTCCCTTTTCCCCTGTGTGACCAGCTGACCTAGATAGGTGACCTGTGGCTGCATGATTTGTGCTTTATCAGCGCTGGCCTTTTGCATGTAGATGGTCCAGTAATGTTCAAAGGTCCCGTGCATGCATCATCTCATCTTCAGATGCCAGTAGGACGTCGTCCACATATTGTATGACAACCGAGGACATTGGAGACAATTCTTCTTCAACACCTGATGGTATATGGTAGGGCTATTGTGTAGACCCTGTGGTAGGTGTGTTCAATGATACTGCTGACCATTTACAGAAGTCTACATTCACATGCCATGTGCCTGTTGGTTTTTTCACTGGCCAGACCAGGCTGTTCAATGCAGAATGTGTCTGTTCCACAACACCCATGTTCTGTAAATCTTCAATAATTACTTTAGTTGCAGCCATGGCTTCTTTACTAAAGGGGGAATTGTTTTGTGGAAGGCGTACAGGGTCCATATCCAATTTACCACAATCATTCTTTTTGGTGGTGAATATATGGGTGGTCTTTCAAGTTTGTTTCCTCTTTTCGGATTCGTCATGTCACCTTTCCTTTGTTGAGGTCCAATATGGAGTACAGTTTCATGATAACTTCACATGTCACTTACTACTCAGTCTAGTATTTACTTCCCATCACAACCGGGAAGATTTCACATTACAAATAGTGTTCTTGGACTATCACAACATCTAACCTGACCATTAGTTATTAAAGGGTGTAGAATCTGACTCACTAGTCACTGTCAGAGGATGCGGGAACCAACTTCCAAATGGGAGTGCTCTGTAGGCAATCTTCTACTCTTGATAAACAATGAATATTAATGAGCATCGCTCCGAGTCGCGGCAACCACTTTTGGCTTCTAACTATATTGCAGAATAATAATGAGCTCCCAAAAAGGGAATGGTTTTTGACGGATTCTCTAGTTTTACTAGTGTCTTTGTCACTACAGGTAGCATGAGGTGGTACCTGCAGCCCATTCAAGTTGCACAGGCAGTCCAGCTCCTCCAGGATGGCACATCCAATTGTGCCATCGCAATAATGTTTGCTGTGTCTCCCAGTAGTCTTATAAGCATGGAGGAGATACCAGGAGACGGGCAGTTACACGAGGACAGCTGGACAGAGACATAAAAGGCCATAAACCCAGCAGCAGGACCGGTATCTGGTCCTTTGTGTGAGGAGGAACTGGGGAAGCACTATGTTTCTGACCAAACTGTCTCCATGGCATCAGGGCTCTACGTCCTTTAGTGGGACCTGTGCTCACAGTCCAGCACGTGCAGCTCGATTGGCATTCGCCAGGGGACACCAGAATTGACAGGTCCACCATTGGCACCCCGTTCCCAGATTAGAGCAGGTTCACACTGAGCACATATGACAGATGTTAAGAAGTTTGGAGACGCTGTGGTGAACGTTATGCTGCCTGCAACATTATACAGTATGACTGGTTTGGCGTAGGTCAGTGATCTGGGAAGGCATATCCTTTGTGGGTTGCATAGACCTCTACGTGCTAGCCAACGGTAACCTGACTGCGGTTAAGTACTGGGATGAAATCCTCAGACCCGTTGACAGAACTTACTTAATATCAAACATCAGGAAAATTCCAATGCATCTCCAAAGCAATAATAGTAAAACGATCAGGTTGTTCTATCCTACTCTATAGCAAATATTACGGATGTGTTGTTTTAAACAAAACATTTTCGTTTCATTTCGTTAAAGATTTTGTATGATGACCAACTCAAATTGGCGCCTCCTGTTGGGTTTTATTTGAGAAAACCGGGAGGGGCTAGATTTGTCACATAGAAAATACTTTGGAAGAAACAAAATACGTTTAGTTTTAGCGGAATAAATACACCCCATATAGTAGCAACATTTCCGGGGCGTTCATGACGAAGTTACCGGCAGAAGAAAGATTTTGACTGGTCTAAATCTGAAAGTGAGAAATTTACCGGAAACGACAATAGTTTACTTAGTTCATGGGATTTAGCGTAATACAGGGTAATTGTAGTTAGCTAGTTAACGAGACAATCTGGAGGAGACTGAGATATCTAACAATACCACACAAAATGGACTTAATGTAAACATCGTAAACGTTGAAAGAAGATGTGAAATGACCGTGCAACAGCCGGAAGACTGGCAGGACAAAATACCAGCAAGTGAGACCAACGAAATAATGTTGGTCCGAAACATGAGAGATGGGACCCCTGTAAGTGTTAGTTGTCAGCTAACGTAACATAACTACCTTTCGATATAAGCAGAGTAAGCGTGCTGTACGAAATTATATTATGAGGTGTCAATAACGCTAGCTAATAATTTGGTTACCTGTCTGCGGTATAGCTCGCTAACTAACTAGCTAACGTTAGCACGGTATTAACGAGTTATCTAATTATCTTAACGTTGCTGGGAAGAGCAAACTGAACTTCCGGGTAATTATGTCCACATACCTAGCTAGATGCATAGTTTAACGCGATTTACTGTATATACACGCTGGTTACTTTGTAGCTAGCTAGTTTGGTTAATATAACTTTAGCCAATAAAGTTTGCTCCTGGTGTTTTAATAATTTTATACTGATGGTAGAAAAACTAGACATGGGCCTGATGCACATGACAGCCACTTACTCAGCTCTTGAACGTTTCTTGGTTAGAACTGTCAATAATTTATTAATCTAAATGTCATGAACTTTACTAGTTAGAAATCCAATATATTTCATCAGCCGAGTAACCTAGTGGACCACCCCCCCCCCTTTTTATGTTGCCCATAAGAGGACACCATTGTGTAAGGACATACTAGATTCTTCATTGTTTTAAACTTAAGATATACCATATTCTTTAAAAAAAAGGCGGCTACGTCTTGGCCAAGACTGAATTTTAAAACACTAAATACTAATATTGCTTTGTCAAAACAAGTGCTAATGCCTTCTTTTAGAAAATGATGAGTCTGTTGATATCAGTACAAACATGTAAACATGGCAAATAAAGCGTAGGCTATACTGGATCTACCATACATACATGTTTTGAGTTGACTGGTAGCATGCGCCGCCCCACTTTTAGGTCAATACTTTCTGCAATAATAAGGTCTTTGCCATTTTTGCAGCATAGGCTAGTGGTGTACATAAACATTCCTTACCCTAGAATCTAGCATTGTATATAATTGACCTCTGGCTGTCAATGGAAAGTTTTTCCCCCCAATTGGACTATCAATATTTTGCAACATGGACTGTCCTAAACAGGTTGCATTGTCTTTCAATTTCAGCAATCCACCAGACGTGCCAAAGTTTCACATGCAGTAGTGGTCATCTTCTTGGAATTCTTTGCTTGGGGGCTGCTTACAACACCAATGCTGACCGTAAGTAAACAAATCAGGCACCCAAAAGGACAAGGGTAATGATTGAAGAATCAAAGCCTGATCTGTGTAGACTGTTCTAAAACAACTGTATTTTTGTCTACCTCTACTGTTTTCCAGGTTCTTCATGAAACCTTTCCTCAGCACACATTTCTCATGAATGGTCTGGTTCAAGGGTTGAAAGTAAGCAGTATTTTATATTTTGGTGTTTTTCCAGATTCAGTGTTGCATCTCAGTCAAGCAACATTGGAAGCGGAGTTCATTCACAAAATATATTTGTTCACTACGTTTGCATCTTCATATCATGCCACCTTGTTTCTTATATCTTGTCCACCACATGGACATCGAGGGGGGACAATGAATTAATTGTTCTCCGTCTGTTTGTGTGTAGTTATGCAAGTAAAAAAAAAACAATCAAAGGCCAGATTGGTCCAAAGCTTTAATGTATGATGAATGTGTTATGCCCTAGAGATCTGGCTTTGCCGATGTGATGGACCAAGCAGGAAGTTGCACAAAAGCAAAAAAAAAAAAGCAAAAGGGTGTCTTCAATTGTTCTAGTGCGATGCACCCGGGGAAGTGTCCCGCCACTACAAGGCAATCATTGTCATAATTCATTGTTTATAAATGTCTTTCTTGGTTCTGTTTCTTTTGTGACCGAGATTTTTGGAGGGGTTTGTCATGTTTAGTACCCTGTCAACACTATGACATACTCATTTGGATGCAATTAATTTATAACAACATTCAAATTTACATATACATGGTATTTAAAAGAAAACAAAAGCCTATATTTACATTTCATCCGTGCCTTACCTTTTTACTGTAGCTGGCAACACAATGTTTTTGGTCTGCACCTCCACATTTTCTGTAACTATTCGTATAACAGCTGCCAGTCATGTAACTTTTTTAACGCTATGAGCAACTTATCTTCTAAAACCAATTTCCTACACTCCTCAATAATGTATTCAAACCATATTACATTGTTTTATAATGCAACATTTCGCAAAGTGTGATTGTGCACACTAAAGCTTTATTGCGCACATTATCTACTGGTCTGTAGCAAAGAGCACACCAACTCTTTAAATAAGAACAAGTTGTTCTCTAAAACCAATTTTCCCAAAAGCAAAACAGGACATAGCAGCTTATCTGTTTTGATTAGTTGTTTTTGGGGAGAACATTGTTTGCAACATCTATATTGATACCAGCTGTCCCAGAGATTGAGAAGGTGAGGAAATATAGCATAGCAAACGGTGAATAAAGATGACATCAATTAAGTATTATTAAATAAGAATGATAAACTACATAAAGAAAAGATTGACATTTTAAATATTAATGGGACTCCGTTACTCATGTACTGAGGTCAGTAAGCTTATCTTTGTAAACCTACAGATCTTATATAGACCCAAACAGTGTTCTATAATTTTGTTTATTTCATTCTGTCAAATATAAGTTTACTGGGGTTACAGTCCCAATCGGCTGATAGCAAACCGTAATATTGTGAAAACCTTATTTCCACTGTTACCCACAATAGCATTATTTACTACTAACTATCAGTTACCGTGCTAGCTTTGGGTTGATTGGTCCATAGCACTTAGGAGCAGGTTACCATTAAGGATGTCTCTGTATATTGCTGCATTCATCTTTCCCTCGATTCAGACTTGTCTCACAGTTCCTACCGCTAAAAAACATCCTATCAACATGATGCTGCCACCACCAAGCTTCACTGTAGGGATGGTATTGGTCAGGTGTTGAGTGGTGCCTGGTTTCCTCCTTACATGGGGCTTGGCATTCTGGCCAAAGAGTTCAATCTTTCATCAGACCAGAGAATTCTGTTTCTCATAGTCTGAGAGTCCTTCAGGTACCTTTTGGAAAGCTCCAGATGGGCTGTCATGTGCCTTTTACTGAGGAATGGCTTCCATCTGGCCACTCTGCCATATAGGCATGATTGGTGGAGTGCTGCAGAGATGGTACTCCTTCTGGAAGGTTCTCCTCTCTTTACAGAGCAACCCTAGAGCTCTGTCAGTGACCATCGGGTACTTGGTCACCTCCCTGACTAAGGCCCTTCTCCCCCAATCGCTTAGTTTGACCGGGCGGTCAACTCTATGAAGAGTACTGGTGGTTCTAAAATGTTTCCATTTACGGATGATGGAGGCCACTGTGGACCTTCAATGCTGCAGACATTTTTCTGTACCCTTGCCCAAATATGTGCATCAATACAATCCTATCTCGGAAATCTACAGACAATTCCTTGGACTTCATGGCTTGGTTTGTGCTCTGACATGCACTGTCAACCATGGGATCTTATATAGACAGGTGTGTGCCTTTCCAAATCATATCCCATTAACTGGATTTACACAACTCCAAGTTGTTGAAATATCTCAAGGATGATCATTGGAAACATGAGCTCAATTCTGAGTGTCACGACAAAGGCTGTGACTTATGTACATTTTGTTTTGCGTGAAAAAACCCCATCTCGTTATCATTATGTGGTGTGTAAAATCTTGTGGGGAAAAAATATTTGTATGAATTTACGAATATAGCTGTAATGTAACCAAATGTGGAATTAGTGAAGCGCTCTGAATACATTCCGGATGCACTTTGTGTGACACCGCTTACATATTTGTTCTCATGTACTCTGATGCATATTTTGTATATTATTGTGCAGAGATTTCACCCCTATTATGTTTCTTTTATTTTTTTATAGGGTTTGCTGTCTTTCCTTAGTGCCCCTCTGATAGGAGCCTTATCAGATGTTTGGGGCAGGAAGTCTTTCCTGCTGGTTACAGTGTTCTTCACCTGTGCCCCAATCCCCCTGATGAGGATAAGTCCATGGTAAGAGGCATCGGCAGACATAGTGGCTTTTGTGCTCAGTCACATGCTTCTCATGTGAGGGATCTGCACAGCTCCCTGGCGTCTCACTGCAAACCCCCTGGAAACAAGAGGCAATGCTTTTCTCCCCGTTCCTGCTGAGAAAAATGTCTATCCGCTGCAGGAAAAATAAAGAAATAAGCTTTTGTTAACAATGAATGTGTGTTAAGAGTTTGGGTTGGTTCCATTTAAATCATAGTACCCTCAGGATGTACATTAAACATATTTATAATTCTACTTTAGTGTAGTTTTATCCAGTGTAACTTCCAGTTAGTGCGTTCATCTTAGGGAGGAGCTTATATGGAATTTGATATGCTCAGTAACAGTTTTACCTACATTTGATAAGATCTTACAGCCTTGCCTCCTATTTGGTAAATTCATCATGAAAAGAACACATTCTCTGCCTTTGATGTGCTCATCTTCTTCTTTGTTGCCTGGGGCTTTGTGCGCCTGTCCTTTTGCCTAAGATCTATAGCGGTGGGAGGGGAATGGGGAGGGTTTGGGAAACATTCTTGGGGAGAGGGGCTTTTCACTTAGGATAAATTTATTTAAATTTTTTAAATTGTAATGTAATTTACACAAATCCTGGTCTATGTTTTTTTGTTCTGAGTATTAGTTTGAAGCTGTGACTTTTCAACGTCTCTCCGCAGGTGGTATTTTGCCATGATATCTGTCTCTGGTATCTTTGCTGTGACTTTTTCTGTAATCTTTGCGTATGTAGCAGACATCACACAAGAACATGAAAGAAGCCGAGCGTATGGACTGGTAACAGCTTTTGTTTATTCTAACAGTTAATCTAGCAAACCCAAAACATAGATGTCAATGTTTGAAAGTGTTAACACACAAACATTAACAATGGGCCATGTCCCCTCCGTTTGTCTTAGGTGTCTGCAACTTTTGCCGCCAGTTTGGTCACCAGCCCGGCTATCGGAGCCTACCTTTCGGCAAATTATGGTGACTCTTTGGTGGTGTTGGTGGCCACCATCATTTCCGTGGTGGACATTGGCTTTGTCTTCTTGGTCGTACCAGAATCTCTCCCTGAGAAGATGAGACTGACATCCTCGGGATTGCCCATCTCTTGGGCGCAAGCTGACCCCTTTGCCGTGAGTGACTTTAACATAGACCTACCGTTGACATACCCATGTGAAATTAACCGCTAGTTTGGGGTTAGGTGCTTATTAAAATTCCCTCTGAGAGGTAGCATATATGAAAGCAATTATTGAGTTTTTCATAGGGAATTGCATTGCGAGGATACAGTACACAGTGGCTCTCAAGTATTCACCCTGCTTTTTTCCATACGTAGTTTCACAACATAAACTCCTAAGGGATTTAATCAGTACTTTTTGCCATTGATCAATAGAGAAAGCCCATCATGTCAAAGTGAAAAAAAAGTCTGCAAATTGTTGTAAATAATTTGCCAATATAAAACATCAAAAGTTGAGTGCATCAATATTCACCCACTTGCAATGACACCTGAATGCGTTGTGGTGCAACCAGTTGTCTATAGAAGTAAGGTAATTAGTTTAATGTAGTCCTCCTGTGTGCAAGGTGTTTGACATTATTTCCGGTTAAATTGTGTCCCTGGAAGTTGTCACAGTTGGTTAGTACAATTCCTAACAAAAACTATGTCACAATGATGAAGGACTCCACTAGACCTCTGAAGGTGTGCTACGGTATCTGGCACCAAGATGTTAGCAGCAAGTAACATCCACAAGGTTTCCCAGCAGGACATTGCCCAAAGCATCACACTGCATCCGCAGGCCTGCCTTCTTTCCACAGTGCATCCTGGTGATATGTGATCTCCAGGTAAGGGACACACACGCACCTGGCCATCCACGTGATGTAAAAGAAAACATGATTCATCAGACCAAGCCTCTTTCCTTCCATTGCGCAGTGGTCCAGTTCCGATGCTGTAGTGCCCGTTGTAGGCGCTTTTGGCGGGGGACAGTCAGGTTGGGCACCCTGACTGGTCTGGGGCTACGCAACACCATACGCCAAGAACTGCGATGCTCTTTTTCTGGCACCTTTCTATCAGAACCAGCATTAAGGTTTTCAGCAACTTGAGCTAGAGTAGCTCGTCTGTTGGATCTGACCACACAGGCAAACCTTTGCTCCCCATGTGCATCAATGAGACTTGGCCGCTGATGACCCTGTTGCTAGTTTACCGCTTTCTCTTCCTTGGACCACTTCTGATAGGTGCTGACCACTGCAAACCCCGTTGCTGTTTTGGAGATGTTCTAGCCATCACAATTTGGCCCTTGTCAAAGTCGCTCAGATCCTTAAGTTTGCCCATTCTTCACTTGCTGTCTGATATATCCCACCCACTGACAGGTGCCATGATCATGAGACTATCAGTGTTTTTCACCTGTCAGTGGTCATAATGCTATGGCTGATCTGTGTAAGCATATTGCCATGGCATTAAATATTCCCATATTCACATTATAAATTCCCTTTTTTGTTGTTGAAATTAACGGAGGCACAACTGTAAATCTATCTAGAACTGGCTGAATATCCAGGAGGGAAGGGCGTTAGTCACACCTCCATGCTGCCCATGGCAACTCTAGCCTTCCATGGCTGAGCTAGGAGACATTATGTTTACTCCAACAATAGTAGGAGTGCTTCACAAAAGTGGCCTTCATTGGAAAGTGGGGACAAAGAACCAGTGTTAAAAGTAACTCTGGGGTTTGCTAGAAGGCTTGTGGGAGACCATGTGGAATATTTTATGATTTCATGAGACCACAACTTATCCAAATCAACTCATGACTGTTATTGCTGCCTATGGTACAAATTCCAAATGTTAATAACTAAATGGGTGAATACTTATGCAATCAATTGTTTTCTGATTTATTCATTTACAACAATTTGCCAATTGATTATATGGACTTTTGTGATCAGCGGAATCACATTTGATCCTTTTTGTTTTTATGTTGTAACTTAATAAAAAGTCCAAAGGGGGTGAATACCTTTGAGGCACTTCACAGAGGGTTCCTATAAATCAGGTTTTAATCTCAGAGTTCATCGAAAATGTTTCAAATGTTCAGTTTCTCTTTCTCACGTATTGTCCACAGTCACTTAAACGAGTGGGGAAGGACCCAACAGTTTTGCTGATCTGCATTACAGTGTTCCTGTCATACCTGCCGGAGGCAGGCCAGTACTCTAGCTTCTTCCTCTACTTGGGGCAGGTGAGACTGGTCATAGCTGGTTATATTTTAACAGTCAACCGAGTCAGACTTTGAACTGTGGTACCCTGACCTCTTTGACCCTCTGTCATACTGGGCATGTGCAAGCTGTTGTTGTTGGGGACCGAAAGCCCCTCAAGGGCGTAATGGAGTCAAAGCTAGCAGCAATCCACTGGTGTCCCGTTCACTTAATTGGCTTAATTTCTATTCCTGTTTGACGTTGGCTAGAACTGGCAACCCCTAATAATCACTGTGTAACACCAAGTAAATTCAAGGGGTTTCAATCTGTCCAGCTAGGAAGCATAAGCGAATGTGAATCAATGTCACCTGTTTTGGTGCAAATGAGAGTGACCATAGGTGCACTGGAGAGGCAACAGCAAGACAACCCTCAAATGATGAATGGTTTTGCTGGTGGCTGCAGACATTTGCTCTCCATTATCTTTCCTGACTGTTTGTAGTTTTGTGTTTTGCTAGTGTCCTTGTCACTACTGATAGCATGAGGCCGTACCTGCAGCAAATGGGCTGCAGGAACCACCTCATGCTACCAGTAGTGACAAGGACACTAGCAAAACGCAAAACCAGAGAAGGATAAGGGGAGAGAAATTGTCACCTGCCAAACCATTCAATTTTAGGTTGTCTTGCGGTTGCCTCTTTAGTGCACTAGTTGTAATTTTCATTTGCGCCAAAACAGATGACACTGATTAACATTTTTTCATGCTTCCTTACTGGACAGATTGACATTCCTGAAGTTCAATTGTCTTGGTGTTATACTGTGATTACTTAATTTTTTTGAGCAGTATAGTATAAGCATTGATTTGTAATAATAGCTTTTCTTTCTTCAGGTTATTGAGTTTTCCCATGCAGCAATTGCTGCTTTCATAGCAATGGTCGGAATCCTGTCAATTATAGTTCAGGTATTATCAAAATAATAGTATTTGTCCTTACTTAAAATCCCGCCTTTTATATTGCTTTAAATTAGTCAGAATCTTAGCAAGCGTTGAAAAATTTATATTAACAAAGACAAAATTATTTATTTTTCTTTTCACAGACATTGCTTTTAACCTACTTGATGAAAACCATTGGAAATAAAAACACAGTGTTACTTGGGCTGGGCTTTCAGCTCTTTCAGCTAGCCTGGTATGGCTTTGGATCAGAACCATGGTAAGATTGAGTTGGAGTTTCTAACCAAAGTAATATAAAAACCCCGGCTAATGTGCTCGTTCAGTGGTTTCCAACCAGGCATGCTAGGGATACTTGGGCCATAATTTTTTTCCCTAGGAGACTCATGAGGTAGTCATTAAAGCACGAAATCGCTACACAAGTGTTTGTTTTTTGGTTTAGCTATTGGTCAGGTTTTGGAGGGGAATTTGTCTGCATTCCGTGTAAACATCAATCTTTTCATTCAGGATGATGTGGGCGGCAGGTACAATCGCAGCCTTGTCCAGTATCACCTTCCCTGCCGTCAGTGCTTTAGTGTCCCAGATAGCAGCACCCGATCAGCAAGGTAAGATGACACAAGTCTTTATGGTATCATCCGATTTTAAATATATCGGCCACATTTGTATTATGAGCATCGTGGTGTCATCAACTGTGGCTAGGGGGATTTCATGCTGTTGCATGAGTTTAAATACAGCCCACTGCTCTGTCAGAAAAAACGTTCTTTGCTATCACCTGTGTCATTAAACCATAAGATGCATATAGAAACAGAAGAGCATGTGGTAATCTTCATAATCAATTTCAGAAATTTTTGAACTATTGTGGCGTTATGCGTTAAAATGCTAGCGTTTGGGATCAGTGCCAGAAAAGTAAACCAGAGTTTACTGGAAATTCATAGTAAGGACAAATATGGGCCATTTTGTAATTTCTGTGAACAAAGAATTTAAGAGCAACCAGCCATCAGCATCTGACTTGTAACCACTGATTCAAGTATGGGTCTGTGTAATTTCCAGACCCATCGTCTTCCTTTTCCAGCAGCTGGAATGAGGTGTCTGAACAAAGGTGAATTGTTCATGGTTTTCTGTGCTGTAGAAGTTAAATCAGGACTATTATATATTTACAGGATGTGTCCAAGGAATGATCACAGGAATAAGAGGCCTATGCACTGGCCTGGGTCCAGCTCTATACGGCTTCATATTCTTCCTGTTCAATGTGGAGCTGAACGCGCTTGACCCTGTGAACGAAGGAGACAAAAGCACAACCCCTCGGGTGCCCAAAGAGGTACAGAGCCCAGAATGTTGTCTTTACACACATCCACCAGTCATCTTTGAATGTTTCCTGCTAGAAGGCGATAATCCTAGGTAGAAATAAAAAGGATACTAGGCAGGGTCCAAAATTAACTTTCTGCCTTACCAGAAAATATTTACCAGGCAAAAAAATAAATTGCTTTTTACTATTGCAATTTGCTATTTCTAGTATTGTGTGGCTGTGGCTGTGTGTGTGGCTATGTGTGTGGCTGTGGCTATGTGTGTGGCTGTGGCTGTGTGTGTGGCTGTGTGTGTGGCTGTGTGTGTGGCTGTGTGTGTGGCTGTGGCTGGGGCTGTGTGTGTG